>JADBJO010009246.1:29881-69881 GCA_016801955.1 Conus betulinus
AGGAACTCTCACATGGGAGCTAAGAGGCAGGAACTGTGTTTGTGTGAAGGGGGTGGAGAGGGTGGAGAGGGGAGCATACATCAGCACACAACAAGGTCATTGTCAACAGGTCAAGTTTGGTCGAACTGCACAGTGATGGAGAAAGAGCAACACTACATGTCAATTCATGCTCTTCTGCCACCATGTCCAGAGTCTGTCAGCTACTAAAGGGTCAACATATGTCCAGGGGTCTGTCTGTCAATCACTAAAGGGTCAATAAATGCTCTACTGTCACCATGTCCAGAGCTGGTCAGTCACTAAAGGGTCAATACATGATCTGCTGCCACAATGTCCAGAGCCAGTCAGTCACTGCAGGGTCAACACATGCTCTACTGCCACCATGTCCAGAGTCTGTCAGTCAGTCACTAAAGGGTTAATACATGCTCTACAGCCACCATGTTCTGGGTCTGTTGGTCAGTCACTAAAAGGTCAACACATGCCTTACTGCCACCATGACTGGGGTCTGTCAGTCAGTCAGGTCAGAGGGCAGGGAAAGCCAGTCAGAGGGCAGGGAAAGCCAGTCACATCAGAACACATGGGCGGAAAGAGCCACAAATGTCAATCCCCAGAACTAAAGAAGACTTTGGGGAGGAGGAGCTTGGCACTAACAAAGCAGACAGGTTCATGCATACATACAAGAGACCAGCAAAGCATCATGAACATTGACACAGTGAAAAAAGAACACAAGATGAGAATGTCATTACTCGGCCCGCAGCGGTCGCAGGGTTCTGAAAACAAGTCTTTGAGCACACAATGCTGCTACACACATGAAAACACATTCACTTGACCCACGACAGGTGATGGGAGGGATGGTGGGATTGACACTATGAACATCATTTTTCTCCCTCAAGGCACTTTACACATCATTCTTATGGGAAATTCTGCATTACACCCATGATTAACAACCGTTCTGCTTGTTTTCTCTCTTCCTTTTTTTTCTCTTTCTTCGCCATGAAGTGCACACAGGAAGGGAATGATTCTCTTTTTACAATTCTCACTGGACACACACGAGATGATGTGGGGCAATAACAGTTCTTTTCAACACTGCTCTCTGCATCAACAACTATGCCAACACTACAAATTCTGAAGATCTGAACAAAAAGTTAACTACACAATACATCCTTTATCAAAATTTTACTTTGGCTGCATTGTCCACAGCAAATATCATTAGGTTCAAAGGTTCAAAACTTTTGATTTCTTCTTGTTTTTTTTGCAGGACAGTAGGGTGTGGGGGGAGGGGGAGGAGGGATTCCCCACTGTTCATACAGTCATAAAACGATTCCCCATAGTTCATAGTCATAAAACAATGGAGTTTTGAAAAAAAACGTTCTAATTTCTTCACCACTGAGTTCATTCTTTGTGTAACAGGAGCTTCCCTTCACAGCTACACAAAACGTGATTCATTTGAAACAGACAAGCTAAACTGAACAAGAAGAAAGTTACGGTTCTGTAGGAATTTTCCACCAATTCATGATAGTCCCAACAGACACCACTGATGTTAAGGATGAAAACACCTTTTTTTCTTTCTTTCTTTCTCACTGCAACTTCCGTTTTGCCTACATGGCTCTGGGCTTGCAGCATTCAAGACATGCGGCCCCTCTTCATTGCCCTCTGCCACTCACCTTCTCGTTAGTCCTTTCGGTTTTTTTTTTTTTGTTGTTGTTTTTTTATAGTTTGATTCAAATCTTGGAAAGGTGTCACACAGACAAGCAGTCTATGATGTTCTGTGAGGACAGTTCCTGCTGGTCAGCAGAAAGCAATGAATGTAGTTTTCTCTGTCAGTCTCATTATTCACTGCTTAACGCAGCTTTTTCCAGAAGAACATTTTTGAAGTGCTATCCTCCAGTTTGGTGTGCACTGCAGCCTAAGTAAGTAACAGTCAGAAGAAATCTGGAGGCAGCTCTTTGCACTGGTGTTAGGAACAGGTCAAAAACTGAAGGCTATTGTGATAGAACAGAAGACAGACGGTGGTTAGAGATTCAATGGCACCACAATCTGCCTGTTAGGCCTAACAGTGTTTAAACAACACACAACTTCAACATAAAATACAATGAAAAGAAAAGAAAACCAATGATTTTTTTAAACACACACACACACACACACACACACACACACCACACACACACAGAAATATGACAATACACATAATGCTCCTTAAGAAATATGACAATACATAATGCTCCCTTAAGCAAATTCAACATGCTGGATCAATGCTTTCATTTAATACATGTTTAGACAGGGAAGATGAATCATTCACACAACTGAATTCAACTCAGAGCAAAATCTAACATCAAATAATGCATACAAAAGCAGTGACTGCATGGATGTTCATGTGGTTCCAAACCACTCCCACTCTTCAATATGGCCAACAGTAACAGCTCAGATGACTCCCATCCCAACGCAGTGCTTGGTCAGGGCAAAACTTCACATCCTCACTTGATCACCATTGTCCTCAGGTGGACCCAATTTCTTTCTCTACTTTCTGTTTTAGAGTAGTGTTTTTTTTTTTTTTTTTTGTTGTTTTTTTTTTTTTGGTGGTGGGGGTGGTGGTTTCGGATCTCTCACTTTCAACTTTTGTGTCACAACTAGAAGGGCACTGGGAAGACTGCAGATCTCTGCCAAGGTAGAACACCTTTTGGATCCACCCTTGGAGTCAGAACAAAAAGTGACGACAGTAATTTCCCAAAAAGGGAAGTTATAACTGCAATGAACTGAAGGAGCTGCTTCCTTTGCCATTTTTTTTTTTCAAAAGAACATGCACAAAACTCAAAATGTCAATATCTATATCAGTAGAAAGTTTCAACATTCAATTAAAACTTGTTACTTGGGAGACAAGTTATCACTGTGTAACAGTAACTGCACAGGGTTCATCTTCAGAGGGAAAATTTTGTCATAACTTCAGCAATGACCTGGGACAGATTTGCTGTTACAGCACAGTTTACTACATCAGTACATGTGTCCTTGGGCCACATTAGAACTTTCCACCAAGTCTTTGTTCAAGTGATGAAGCTGCCTTTGCTTTCTAAATGATCCCAGATCTGCTGTGAGATCCAGATCTGCTCCACCATTTCATCCAAGGCTACAACCCAGGTGCTGACGAAGGTGGGCAAAAATAGCCTCCTTCGCCTCTGTAAAATCCTTCTGACAACCAAAAAAAACAAAACAAAACAAAAAAGCAAACGGAAGCAAATGAACACATAATCTCCTTTGCAGAGATAACCATTGGATCAATTACAAAACTCAAGCTTCAGATTAAAGATCACTTTATTCTCCATTACTGTACTTCCAAAATGATCTTTTTCAGCAATAAAATTCAGTTCTGACTCATGCAAAGCATGCCAGGTCATCAGTTCTGTGTGCTGTTTTCTTTAACCGGGATGAAAGATGAGTGATGAAATAGTCTTTGAGGAAAACCGAAACCTTCAGCACCAACTGACAATTTCTCTACAGTTTTAGCTAGGCAATCTGTAAGTGGCTCAAGATACATAACTCTCAAGTCAACACTGCTGATGGCAGAAACAAGTCAACAGGGTTCGCTCTACAGACAGGCACAGTGACCAATAATCATTACACAGACCATCACATTCACCGCAGGCACAGTGAACCAATAATCATTACACAGACCATCACATTCACCGAAGGCTAATGAAAACTGCCTCTTTCTTCCTACACAAAATCATGGCTAATACTACAACATATAATGTCTACAAAGCTGCTCAGTTTCACAAGTACATATGAAATGTCCACAGGTCCCAGTTTGCTTGCCACTTTGTGTCGGTTAAAATCCTGTTACAGTTGAAAAATGTACAAACGGAAAAGGACTGAGATCTAAAAACACAGCATGCATAATCCGTACCCAAAGCCATGCAAAAACCTTTAAAACACTACTGCTGACACTAACAGCACAGATAAAAGAATCAACACATATTCTCTTCCGTCTTCAATATTAAACACAATTAACATGAAGAGGAAAAAAAAAAAAGAGAGCAGTTAGTCTGACTCATTAGGCACGAGCAACAATGATGTAATGGAAGGCAAATAAAAAGAAAAGTCCTCTAGGAGAAGTACAAATTCTGGTGGCGATCTTTCAACAAAGACAGGACGGTCTTTTACTCTACCTCCTGACCTTCACACTCTGTTGCCTGTCTCTTCAACTTGTCTGCTCTTTACTTCTTCATCTCACCCTACCTTGGGTACTTACCTACAACGAGCTCACAAACCACTTGGATTATATCTCTACAGTTCTCTCTTCTTTCGTTTCTCTAAAAGAAAAAAAAAAAAAAAAAAAAAAAAAAACGAAACAGAAAAGAAAAATGTATTTACTGTAAATTTCCATTTATCAGCCTTTTAGCAGTTGTGAACTGCAGAGGTTTCACTTACTGGAAACACTGCTCAAGAAACTGTTGACAACAAAGTGAAGTTTGTTTACAGCGTACCTCAAATAACACAGATTTGGTGCATAAGTGTCCACTGACCGTTAACAAGACCAAGTCTTAGTATAAATGCAGGACTAAATAATAATGGCACACACATTGGCACCATACAAAATAAAGATACTTTACCTGCTTAGATTCCAATCTCAACACCTTCAATACAAAGACAAAACGGTTTAGTTTTGCTCCATGGAAAGAACGAGGTTTAAATCACAGCCACATGTTATTTTAAAACACAAACTGATGACTCAAGACCCAGAGCTAGCCAACTCCCCACACTGGCTTATACACATATCATTTAGCAAGGAGAAATTGTTCTAAGTACATGTGGTGTTAATACGAAAAAAATTAAAAGAACGCGTACCAGGGAAATTACATAACATAGCAATTCATTCCAGAACAAGAGAAATAGCATCTAATACATATGGTACTTAGCCGGAAGTCTAAAGCATGTAACAATCTTATATTTAGTGGGAAGTCTACGACATGTTACAAACTTAAGTGAATATAAAAGTATCAAAACCAAAGCACAATGCCACTTGCATGAATCTCAAATTTACCATAATCAAAAGCATATTAGAGTTTTACATCAATGTAAAAGTATTTACTAGTATAAACGTTCTTTGTTTCACACTTCCATGTTATAAGCCAACAAGATCGAGAAGAAAAAAAAACCCAATAATATGAAATAGAAATGTGAGGTATAAAACTTTCATTTTTTTACGGTGGGGTTGGTGTCATTTTCTGACCTGAGAAATGGACCATCATCTTCTTTCTTATCAAATACATTCTCTAACAATACAAATCAAAATTCAAGGGAAGAGCAAAGAAAATGGCAAATGGAAGATGGAAAGCTGTGACACTCGGATGGGGAACCTTTTCTCCTTTCAATATTACGGACTAACCAGAAACATTTTCGTTTTCAATATTAATGGCAAAGCGGAAACTCTTTCCTTTTTACTAGTAAAGGCCAAAGATATAAACTATTCTTTTTTAGCTGTTAACTTTAAAATGTTAAAACTTCTTCCAAATAATATAACCTCACAACAATGACATTCCTTTTTCCTACCACTTAATAAATCAAACCTCAAAATTTTCTTTTCACAACAAGGTCTTTAAAACATTATCTGAAATCTATTCAGCGAGCATGCCTTTTTTTTTTTTTAATCTTTAATGTATACAAAAATGAATGGCAAATGTAAAATTACATGAAAAGGTTTTATCTGGAGATACATTCAACATTTACAAAGTAAATGTAATATCAAAAGCACATCATTGTGGAAACAAGAAAAATAATGCATATATTATAACCATAATGATTACAATAATAAACAATGTTCCAGCTGACAGGTTTTTCATTCTTTCACAAATACCAGCTTGTCATCTATGAAATGTCTTAAACTTTAAAAAGACTTGTCTTTACTAAAAGAAATGACATGAAGCTGAATCTGAACAACTGCATGATAAAGAAAGTTTTTAAAAATACTTTGCTTTTATATTTCAAAGAAAAGTTCAACATTTACCGTGGAAAAAATACCATTTATTTTTGCATGCAGTGAACAGACACCTCTGATGAAATGCCATCTTTTCTGTTCTTTCCTGTCCTACTCGATACTTGACCAATATTACATGTATCGCTTCTTCTCCATTTAGTTAAAACTATCTTACTATCATATATTTCAAACCTTCAATGACACCACTACTCATCTTCTCAAAATCTCATCCATCCTTCCTTCCCTCCCTTTATTATGCATACCCAACTGAAGATCACTCCTAGAAACCAGCCACCTGACGGGGGCGTTGCAGTCAACAGACAGAGGTGATTCTCTGTGAACTAAGTAAGCCAGGAATCCAAGGACTCCACGTTGACAAGAGAGAGAGAGAGCAAGTTTGGCAAGAGGACGGTGTACAAACAAGCAGCACAAAACAGCCATGGATATCAGTCAGGGCAGAGTTAACAAGGGGCTCAGAAAGGAAATGCAAGTGTGCAACATGTCAGAACAGAACAATGAAAAAAAAAAAAAAAAAAGAAAAAAAAAACAGTGCAAGCAAAGTTTTGGACCTGTAGCTTGGCAGCAAACTGGAACCATAGGTACTGACTGATGAAAGTTACAGACTGTACATAGGTCATAGTGTACATGGGCATAGCCACAGCTAACTAACTGTTACGGGCTCACAGGCGACAGGCATGTTCCCCAAATGCCAAACATTGAAACAGAAGGACAGAAACTTTATTCTCTGGCAGCCCCATTGTCCTGCCTACATGTGCATAGCTGATAAAAAAAAAAATGTTTCTGGTAACACAAGCTTCATCTAAAGACTGCCTTACCTTACAGCTAATAAATGCTGTGCACTACTTGCACTCTTCACAATGTTGATTGTATGGAGTGCTTTCTCTATGAAACACTCCTTTCTCTATGACAGAATAGGGAGCATTTGAAAACTTCTGTTGTCTGTTTGGCTGGTCCTGGACCACACCACAAACTCTTTTCGGAGTGTCAGTTTTGTCTGCATGCTTTTGATTTTTCAACAAAAAAAAAAAGTTCTGTTCTGCATCAAAATGTACGGTCGGTGTGGTGACCTGTAACAGTTTTTATTTAATTTTTCTAACTTGGTACTGAGGGTACACAACGGCATGAGGAGGCTTGGCTCAGAAAACATGCCCCCTCACCTGGTGCCCTGATGTGGGTTAACAGTCCATAACACCAAGGAGCACATGCAGTCACTGCCCCCACATACACACAACGCACAAGAATACATGACATTTGACATACTGATCAATGCAACATGCCATCTTCAAAACGCCCATCTTTAACCGTCGTATCATCCCCCCAACCTAACCAGCCCTCTATTTACAGACTGCAAGGTCGGGGGGGGTTCCCTTCTGTTCTCCCCCCTTCAAGAAAGAGCTCTTGACCACAGGAGAATTCATTTCCACTGCTCTCATTGAGTAACACACACCCACACCCACACACACACGCACACACACCCACACATACCCACACTCACACACACACACCCACACACACACTTACACACACACCCACACACACACATACCCACACACCCACACTCACACACACACACCCACACACACACACACACACAAACCACATAAATGCATACAATGAAATGCTTCCTAGATATGAAATCTACCTTTCCTATAGATCTGATGAAAACAAATATGGAATCTGGGGAAAGGGCAAGACCAAAAGCTCTTTCTGAGCTAGATTAACTATCAATGCCACATTACCCGTAATATGACACATAACATTGCACTTTTCACATAACAGCATTATGCCAAAAAGCATATGAATACATACATACACTCAAAGCAATAAATGAGGTCAGAAATGCAGTCAAACTTTTACAGGCTTTGACCATCACAAATGTGAACAGCAGTTCACTCAAAATAATACTAAAGAATAAATAAATAACTAAACGGCTTTATAGATGTTTCTGATTAAAAACAAAATAAAAACAAACTGACACCAGAAAAAAAAAAATCTGATCAATTGACAGTGACATGTGACAAGTGCAGACACAATGAAGCAATCCAAGATCAACGAGTCCAACAAGAAATGGTTCACGGGACTTAAAGACGACAAGGACGGCTGTGTAGTGAGCAGCCACAAATGTGGCAAGAAACTTCATACACGATGATTATGTGCCCAAGTGGAAAATGTCAAACAACACAACAGTCTACCAACTAGTTTGATGTGATAAAAACCACATACAACAATGAGCTAGACTGATGATTGTATACTAAGTTAAAATTCTAAACAACAGTTCTATAATTAAATTAAAATATTACAACTGAGAAATGCCATTTGTTGTTACCACCTCAAAGAGAACAGGATTGGACTATTGTGCAGAACAAAGACGATATGATGATCCATTTCATCTACCCTTTTTATCCAGATTCCCACATTCTTCACCCCTCCTCTCCAGAGACAGCCATTTATCATCCTACATGTTGAAACAAAATGCTAACTTCAATTCCCTTTTTCCCCCCTTTTTTTCTTTTCTTTTTAAGCTCGTTCTTTTTGAGGAGTCTTACATACTAGTTTTAAAATGTTTTCCCGTGGTCATTTCCAACTGTCCCATTTATACCGCTTTCACGACAGGGTCAAAACAAGAGTCTGTTCCCAGACATACCGTCACTATGGTTTGAGGACACCAACATAGTGTCTGCCTTTTCGCAGAACCTTACACGAACAGAAAGGAAATGTGCTCTCGCCAGAATAAACTGTAGCTCCTGTTCCACACAAGATTCACTGGCCTTTACATTACAATCCTTCGATGCACCGTGACAAGACTAAGAAGAATCAGGGCGACAGGAACGAGTGGGTAGAGAACCACCTCCAAAGAATGGCCTTCAATGAGTTTGGCCAAAACCTCCACCATGGCCAGAGAGGGTCAAAAACAGAAAGTGATGACACACACTGCTTTAACAGAGGTACTGCTACAACTAAGGAAGAATGAGAACGTACGATACAGAGGAGATAGCTTCACAACTGATATTTTTCCCTCTAAAAAAGAAAGCACTATTATGTCAATGTCAGTCCCTTGTTCTGCCCAAGCAGATTACTGGTTTTTTGAAAACCAGCTTCTCTTCACACCTTACATTCACTTGTGACTTATTTTTAGAACATACAAACCCAAATACTACTCCATTTTTTTTTTTTGAAGAACTCAAATACACACATGCCATCACACTAGATATACATAATACACAATTTTCTGGTTTCTCTCTCAACAAAGAAATGAAGAAAATACTTTTTAACACAATGATGCACGATAAATAATGTTCTGGACATCTGACGAGATACATGAAAGAATACAAATGAAGCGTGATATCAAACCACTACATTATGTATCATTGAGCAACCAATAAGATCAGACCATCACAGTCGTACGTTTTACTGCTTTTTTCTGTTTCACCAAACTCCATCTTTAAACTATTCTTTCACAATTAGTTGAGCAACACACAAGCTCAAAGTGAACCCATATGCCACAGATTTCCTATAGTAATCACAAAATGAACCAAATCAATGCACTGCCTGCCTATTTTCACGATCTCAAGCTGCAAATCATTGCTAAGAAGTATTAAAGTACAACTAGCTGTTCACTATCTTATATTCTTCTACTACTTTCACTTACATTGTATGTTACACAAGAACAAAGTATTTGGTATACCGAAAACATCTTACTCAAACAAAACAAAAAAATGTTCTTATTCCTCCTTAAAAGTCAATCATATCAGATATTGTCTTCCAACCTAACAGATATCGTCTTCCAACCTAACTACATACATCATTTCAGTTCAGATCATGCATACAATAAAACTTACTTATGTAGTTCATAATAAACTAACAGATTAATAAACTAACAGATACAAGCTTCCTGGCTTCAACAATAAAACCACCCCACCCCCACCCCAAAAAAAAAAAAAAACAAACCTGTAACCAGACTTAAGGCACATAATCCAAACTCTGTGTGACGACACAACTATACATTATTTATTCAGCAAACGTGATGATGAATTTTTTGAGAATGGGGGACACTGATAACATACAATACTGAAAAAAAAAAAAAAAAAAAAAATCATGTTCTGCAAATGTGACTGAAGCCAGAATGACAGCAAGCACGTGTAATCAATAACTTAACCCAAAGAAAAAAAAAAATAATAAAAACCAGAAGTAAATGATGCATCAGCAATGAGAGGGCATCACAATGAGTCAACAGAAACCAATTTAAGAACTAAACTGGTACCCTGACATCTGACTGCATGACCCGCTGAAAGGTCATGGGAGGGAGTGGCAATGAGCTGACGGACTCTGATCATGAAACTGACGTATGAATTCTTGACAACTAGGTAGGTAGGTAAGGTAAGTAGTAACCAATGAAGAGAGTGCTTACATTTGTGTCAAGACGTTGCCTTGGGGTCTGCAACATGCAGCAAAGAGCACATTGGATGTGTACATTACCTGTCCTATTCTCATGCACAGAGGTGGATGAGGCCTCTCTTTATTACGTTTAGATCTACACCATCTCAAATGGACAGGTCTACTGCAGCAAATCAGCAAAGAGACAGAGGAAACCAGGATGTAGAGGGAAGGAGAACAGACAGGGGGAAAGTACCTGGGGTTTTGGATGGGGCCGGGCTGGCCGAGCCTGTCTTGGGACCCCCTTTCCCCCCAGCTTTGTTGCCGTCCATGCTGTCCTGCGGGTAATGTCACCACCCACACAATCTATGCTGCCGCTCTTCTTACTGCTCTTCAGTGTCTTCTGTTGTGAATGCAACAAACCATGAAGAAGTCTATTTTATAGGACACTTCCAACAATGTCAAGCTAAAGCTAAAAAAAAAAAAATCAAACTGCTCAGAAAAAAAACAAGCTTATCAAATGAAACAATGATGTTAATCACAATGCAACTGTCCCAAATAATCTCTCTCTCTCACACATACGCACACACATACACACACTCACATACACACCATAACTATGAATCTGTGAACTTCCATGGAAACTTGAAAAAATGAAACTGAAAAGAGTACATTTAAAAAAAAAAAAAAAAAATTCAGGTGAATTCAAGGAAATATGGTCCTGTATCAGTGTATGTGTGTACGTGTGCACTTGTGTATTTGGGGTGAAGTTGGTACCAGGGATGAGTTAAGGAGGGGGGGGGGGGTGGAGGCGGGGGAGGGGTGGGGGGGGGGGGGGGATGTAGTTGGGGAAAACAGATGTTCCGGCAAAAACAATTGCACCAGCAAAAATTTTGCAAGCGATACATTTTAATCATGGTTCTTCACATAGACAAGTTACACTCAATTCAGGGACACACTTGGATTTCAAACGACAGCCTGTAAGCATCATTGTCTACTACCTTCGTTTTTTACTGACCAACATTTTCTTCATCACCAAATACTTAAGGAGTTGGAAAACACTAACCTGAAAAATCCAGCCTGGTTACGTTACCTAAAATAAGACATCCTGGAAGTCATGTTGAACTATGATGTCATGTTTTTCATCCTACTTTGCAACATATCTGAGCAACAAACACATTGCGCTTTCAGTCAAGGGTAGGCCCACCCAAGGGAAAGCAGCAAATCATGAGTGCAGATGGGTGCCAGAGTTGGGTAGCGGAGGACAGTTTGGAGGAAGGCAGTGTGGGAGAGAGGACTGGAACTAGGAAGAACGCTGTGAATGTGAACTGTGTGTGAATGAAGAGACAGGAAGATGTGAACTGCATGTGAATGGAGGAGAGGGGGGGGGGGGGGGGGGGGGGGGGTGGGGGGGGCGATGTGAATTGTATGTGAATGGAGGAGAGGGGAGAGATGTGAATTGTATGTGGATGGAGGAGAGGGTAGAGAGAGGAAAGAAGGAGGGGCCTGGGCCATACAGCAATAGTGGGGAGGTGGTCAGAGGTGGCCTGGCTTACAGGTTAGGCACATGCAGTGAACATGGGTGTCAAGGTCAGGCCACTCTGAGGGATGGGGGGGGGGGGGGGGGGTGGTGGTGGAAGAGAGGTGAGAGAGGAGGGTGTCAGCAACAGCCACAAAGAGAGAATGGGCTGGCTAAATGGCACAGAATACAGCACAGTAGGAACAACTCACCATCAAAGTGAGCAAGTCTGCTGTTTGGCAGCAATCCTAATGCCACACATTCTTTGTTGGTTTGCTGTGCAACACCTGATTAATCTTAGTCAGAGACATGGATATATCTGATTTCTTTCTTTCTTTGTTTCGTTTGGTTTGCCTTTTTAATCTTTCTTTTTCTTCTTCCCTGAAAGAAAAAAAAAAAACCCCCTTCTTTTTCACCAAGTTGATGTTGGTTGCCCAGAAGAAACTGAATAATCAGCCATCCTCGGTGCGGAGGCGGGGATGCAGGGGGTGTCCATGAGCTACAATGCTCAAGCTTATGCATGCACCACTTTGTGACAATTCCGTCAATTTTGCGGTACAGTGGTACAAGTTCAAGTGATACGCTGAAAACATGAGGCCCATCTGATACAATGGCAAAATTTGTCCCAAACAGGAAATTAGGTCAGATCAATAAAACAAGATGTACATGTACTGTCCCTGCCTCTTTCTCCCTCCCACTCTCTGCCTGTCATCGTTCTTTAATATTCATTCATCACCTGTCACTAGTGTCAGTCACATAGGCAACCACTCTCCTGGTTACTTCCTTTGTCTTGGTCGACAAATTGTCCCCACACCCACAGTCAGCCTCTGTCACAAACTGACTTCATACCCCAGTTTTAACAATGGTACTATCATTTCATTTTCACCCATAGTCACTGAGTCAGCCTCTGTCACAAACTGACTTCATACCCCAGTTTTAACAATGCACTATCATTTCACCCACAGTCAGCCTCTGTCACAAACTGACTCCCATACCCCAGTTTTAACAATGGTACTATCATTTCACCCACAGTCAGCCTCTGTCACAAACTGACTCCATACCCCAGTTTTAACAATGGTACTATCATTTCATTTTCACCCATAGTCACGGAGTCCGCCTCTGTCACAAACTGACTTCATACCCCAGTTTTAACAATGGTACTATCATTTCACCCACAGTCAGCCTCAGTCACAAACTGACTTCATACCCCAGTTTTAACAATGGTAGTATCATTTCCCAGTTATTAAATCTTCCTGTACGTATACTATATGTCACTGTTAACAATGTTTTTCGTTTTTCTTGGTCCCAAATCGTATTAGAACACGTTTCATCTGAATTCTGTGGCCAATTGTCCAAGGACCCACAGAACAACAATATGTTTTATTGTTTTATTCTTCTCTGTCGATATTCTCCCAGCAAACCATTTCTTTTTTTCTTCAACTGTCAGACACAAACTGTCACAGCGCAGTGAGTGACCGAGTACCCATAATTAAGCATGTGTTTTAAATTTTTCAAGTCAACAATGCTTTTTTATTTTCCTCAGTACCTGAGTATTCATGGTTAACTTTTTTCTAAATGTACCCCACACATTTATGTGGTAGCCTAACGCTCTGTTCAGAAAGTCTGAGAGCACAGCAAGGCACGATACCTTTCACACACACACACACACACACACACACACACACACACACACACCCTCCTTGTTTGTTTCGAATACAAATTCAAGATACTGAAACTGAATTAATTCATGAAAAACTGCGATTATCAACCGGACTGGAGAACTAACACTTGGGGAAAAAAAAAAAGCAAATTGCTAAAAATGCAATAAAAGATACACACTGCATACACACTGACACAGGGAAGACAAGCCTGACCGAAAAAATATGCACTTTGTATAGTTTGTTTGCTCATTTTTCACCTGATAATTACAAGAGGCAGTGTGCTGTTGGCCACATTCAACTGTGATTTTCTACAAATATTTATTAATAAATCAAGAAATAAAAGTACGCCTGACAAAACCGTTATTTATCTTTCATTTCCATACATTGTCTTTGTATTTTTGGTGGTGAGTGTGTGTAAGCGTGTGTTGAAAGTTGCGCTGTTACGGAGTAGCCGCGAGCGTCGGCCGCCATGCGCGCGTCTCGCTCCGATCACTGCCTTAGGTCGTCTGCTATGCGCTCGGTGGCACCGTTAGTAGTTCTAAAAATAGCATGCTAAAAGAAGGAAGAAGAGTCATCCCCGCAACGTTTCGTGTGCGAAGTGTGGGCATTCAACGGAAAATTCAGAGTGAAAAACCGTTTTAAAATGTTTCATGTAAAATTTCCAGAATAAAACCAAGAGCAACATTTATACTTTTACACTCACGCAAATCTTCAGGGTTTCAAACTACATTTGAGTAGGCAGCGGCAGCCAAAATTTGAATTGCAAATAGCATATTTCTGTTTTGTGTTTTTTAGATAGAACTTTTAAAGCAAAACAAAGTAAAAAAAAATTACTGTTCTATCTTTATTAGTTTTTGAGATATCAACATTTTAATATTGCATTTGCCGAACATTCGCATGTAACAGTGTGACGTCGCATCTTTGAAGCCTCCCAGCAAGAACACCGTGCATGTGAGACATAAGATATTATGCAATTGGAGAGTGTGTACCATACTCTTAGCACACAAATTTACAGGGCTGTCCAAAATAAATTGTCTCTTTTGCTTGTGGTCAAAAATGGCACTTCATGCAATTCCGGAAATGTCAAATTGGCACGAGGTGCCATGTTTGGGGACCTACAGATTTTAGAGAATAACATCAATTAGTAATTTCTTTAGACTTTTTGAGTTACCAGTTTGCATAGGCTTAGCCTAATTTTTTTCAGCTCAATGGGTCTGTAAATTTTCCGTCTAATGGGGTGTAAATATGCTTAGAAAGGCCAAAATGTACAGTGGCAAATAGGCCGTAGATCGACAAAATTAGAAAAATGGACATAATTCCTGAACTAATACAGATTTTCACTCCAACTTGGTGGTTGTGTTCTACATGGTATCTTTTGTCATTTAAATGTTAAATGACAGAAATCAAGCAAAAAATACGTACATTATCCATTTTAAATGTTGCTTATGGGACCTAAAATCCACAGACGTCAACAGGAAATTGCAATGTTTTCCAAACCACTTGTCATATCGCTCTCAAACTTAAACCAGATATCTAAAATGGTGGTAGGCATAATTTAAACTATTGAAAGTCTTCACAGACAAAGTTTTTGCTTATTTAGATTGTCTTAATAATCTACTACCAATACTAGTGTAAAGATCTCAAACGCAAAATCATTATTTTTGAAAATGATGTCAACAGGCTCACCGATAGCTGAACTCACTGAAAAGAAAATTCTTTACAAGTCCTACCTTTCAAATAACACCTTAGGTTACTTACAACAGACATCTCTTGAAAGAAGCAAATCAGAGATGATTTTCAAACAGGAAACATTTGAATGCGTCATATCTCTGGCGTAGATCATTTGGCCAGTCCACAACAAAAGACCTCCCAGATGAAGAAGATGGGGCCAGGGTGAGGTTGGAGGCAAACACCACTGAGGAGTTGATAGGATATACATCAAGTGAGTGTGACCATCGGTACACATGGCGGGCATTGGCACCTCTACCCACAGTAGCCTTGGTCATGAAGTTCACCTCCGCTTGATCCTCACTCAGAATGTTGTGCACTGCCCCTATGAAGAAGTCATCTTCAAAGTACACAGCAATGAGCTCTTCTGGCTGCCTGAATTGAAAATTGAAGTGCTCAAAGTTGTGTGCTGTCTGCTCTTCTTCATTATCCTCATCAGAGTTGAGATGATCTTCACTCTGGTCAGAGTCATCCTCAGAAGAATCTGATATTTCTCTGCGTGGACGCTTGTTCGGCTGAACTTCTGGCTGGATTGCTGGCAATCGTTCTAACACCTCCCCACAAAAAACTCCAAAAGCTGATTCACAAGCTTCAGGACTGATCCTGTGACCTTGAGCAGTGAAGACTTTTTTTTCCAAAATGATTTTCTGAAAAAGAATCTCTGCTCGTAAGGCTTTCCTGAGGGCCCTGTGGGTTCTATAGATTCTGAGCAGCCGTTGGATGTCAGCAGGTGATGAACATGGGCCCTGGTGAGGTCTCAGATCCTCCATTACAGACATCTTCTGCTGACGTTTCCTTTCCTCTGCTGCTTCCTTGACCAGTCTTGCCTCTTGCAGAAGATCTTGTTTTCGGCGGACGGTGTCTTTTTCCATCTGCACATGCTTTTCTCGCGCAGTGCAGCAGCTTTTCTGGCAGACAGCTTCAGCAAGTCTTGCTGTTCTGCAGAGGTCTTCAGGGCCAGCCAGGATGAAACAGATTTATTCCGCTTTAGCAGATTCACGGTGGAGTGATGATGCAAGCTGGCATTTCTCCGCTTAAACAGAGAAAAGTCCAGATCGGCGAAGCACTCTTCACTGACTAAATTTGTCAGACTGGAGTGGTCAAGCTTCTGCCGCAGCTCTTCATCCTGCACATTGTGGTACGTTCCACCGGGTAGAAAATCTGCTAACTGGCGCCTGGTGACCTCTAACAGGTAACCGCAAACCTTCTGCAACAAAGCTGTGACCACCGTTTTCTTTTCTTCCCCAATGGCCAGTAAGGACAGCAGGATGTCTGCATTATGAGGAAACTGAATGCCTGGGAAAAGTGGCTGGACAATCTTCACGCAGGGCAGGAGAGGCATCTGTCTGCCAGTCAAGCAACCGGGTGTGCAGGCTTTCAACATAAATGTAGAAATCCAGGTAGTGAATACTGCCCCTAAGAAGACACCAGTATGGACCTGTTCAAACAGAAACAAGCACCAGATCATAAATATCTTATTACTCTGTTTCAGTTTGATCCTTATAATTATTGTCAGTAATGGCTGCTAAAAAAAAAGTGTGACCAGACACATTACAACACACACACAACAGGTTGTATGACACAGCAATTATGAAGAAAAAATCATCTTAACACATCGTTTTATAAATAAACCAATTATACAACAGCTAAAAAAGAGTTTCTGTTGATAATTTGACATACCCAAGTTTTACTCCAGCTGTTCAAAAGATGATAGTAGTAGTATAGCTATACAGCTGTTTAAAAAGACAATCAAATCAATCAATCTTAATTACCTGTGATCCTGAAGTACAGCAGGCCAAGCACAATGATGTGACAGTCAATGGTCTCACTGTTGCAGTCAGCCAGCACACTTTCAATTTTCCTGTTGTTCTTTGGCATGTAGGAGCTCAGGCACTCTTGGATGTCATGCCGATGATAATGGAGGCTGGCAGCAGCAGCTTGGAACAGGTTGTTGAATCTGTTCTCTCGGAAGCTGGTCACAGTAGAAGC
This sequence comes from Conus betulinus, assembly GCA_016801955.1. Lineage (NCBI taxonomy): Eukaryota > Metazoa > Mollusca > Gastropoda > Neogastropoda > Conidae > Conus > Conus betulinus. The sequence goes on from JADBJO010009246.1 coordinate 47,139, forward strand.
TCTCCCCACCATTAGGCAGTAGGCTTCCCAGCAGTCTCTGCAGCCATGCTTGTCATCTCCACGCGGGCCCCAGACAGTCACATGCCATCCAGATGTACCTACACAGTACAACAAAAAAAGTGCAAGATATTTTGGGTAAGCAGGAAACATTAAAACAGCCACAATTATACATAAATCGTGTATTTGCAACAGAAATTTGTCTGGCAAACTTCACATAGGCAACATTGTAGAAAGTCGGAAGTGGTACCTTTTCCTCTTGAATGATGTGTACCTTTAAAAGTAAATTACTAACAAACCATGAATACACACACACAAAAAAAGTCACAATGACTTTGTATTCAAAGGTTCTGCATCTTTACTCTAGAACTACAAGGATAGTATGACAGCAAGAGTAAAGTGTAAAAACGACACACTGTTTCATCAATGACCAAAGTCAAAATATTTTATGTACGTGGAACATTCAGCAAGATTTTTTTTTTTAAAGGTGGATTTAAAAAATGACAGTAAAATTTACCTGTATGCTGAGCAATCTGATGAGTTGAAATTGTTGAAGCCAGGTACTGCATCTCTGCCAAGCGGCTCCCCCTTCTCTGTTCATCTTGGGCCAGTGCTTTTTTGCTTTCAGCACCAAGACCAAGCAGGAAATGTGTTGCAATGAAGAAACTCCAGTCCTTCATCTAACTGCAGCAGCAGTTCTTGCCTTTCTGCCTCCAGCTTTCTGCCAAAAGATTTCATGACTGCAGCCCGGTCTGTCATGATGCTCGACAAGCCAAGGAGAAGATGGTAGAAATTCATGTGACTGGCTCCTTCTGGATGGAGATCAGACAGCTCTTCAAGCATCTGTATGGCAATGTCCACAAGGGTGGAAGTGTCCTCTGTTGTCACAGGAAGAAACCCCATGGAAAAGGAGCCACTGGCGGTGGTAGCTTGCTGACTGATGTAGTTCTTCCCACTCCTGCTGGTTCCATCAATGTGCAAGTCCCAGTGCTCGTGACTTCTGAGGACCTCTGCCACATGAGACTTGCTGACCACATGCCCTTGGTCAGCAAAGCGTAAAGCTGACCTTTGTGAGGGCAAATCACTCTCTGGAATCCTGACACCACACAGCCGTGCAGCAGTTCTGATGACAGCACCACACCTGTGAGCAGGAACTTCAGACTCTCCCACAAGCTCCATAACTGCTATCTTTGCCTCTGGTTTGAAGTGCCCATTTTCATCTTTGAGGCGCAGTTCTTCAGGATCTTGCAGAACTTCACCAGCATGTTGTTGGTCCAACAGTGTTGCTTCCATTTTTTCCTTCAGAGTATTTATCTTTGTTTTCAAATTTGATGTACTAGTTTGGCTGTTCTTCAGTTTTTTCTAAGACTATCTATCTTTCTTTGACAACCTCCACTTTGATGTTGTTTAATTATGTGCTCTGCTTTTTTCATATCATTTTCTTCCTTTTTAGCCTTTTGTAATAATTCGACTGTTGTATTGTTGAAATTTTTCTGTTCGCTCTCTGTAACTTGTCTCTTAACAGAAGTTGTTCTTGATCTGATGATTTTTTATCAGCAATCATTTTAGCCATTTCCGTTTCTAGTGCCATCAAATGTTGTTTTTTTTCATGCAAAACGTTTTTCAGAGTGTCAACTTCTGATTTTGATGTTTTGAGCGCTGCCTGTGATTCTTCCAGCTGCCGGCGGAGAGCAGCTGTCTGTCTCCCATGTGCTGCTAATTTAATAGCCGCATTCCCATTATCCGTCTTTTCTTCATATGTGACCTGAGGATCTGACAAATGTACTGCATAGGCAGAGGATTCTAGTGGGGATAAGTTTTGTTTCCAGACTCTTTTTTAATACAAAATGCTCTGGAGGCTGCAAAAGAAAGTCTTTCAATTTCTGCTGACTGCTGGGTCTGGAGGCACTTTTCATCAGACTGTCATAGGGTTTCCTGGTTTTGGCTAATTTTGTGTTGAGCTGTTTGTCAGAGAGCCCTGCAATGTCTAACCCTATCATGTGGAACCACTCTTTTTGTAGAGACAGGCCTTCTTCTTTCTGGGAGATCAGCAGATCAATCAGCAACCCATTTGTCACTGGCACCTCACACAGCTGGGACTGGTCAAGGGTATCTGGTGAAAGGAGATGGTGTCGCGTGATGCCCTTTCTTCTGCAAGAAGTGACCAATACTTCGACTTTCAAGTTCAAACCTGATATCCGTCTCTAAAAATCTCTGAAGATCACCATCACACACGATAACGTTGAAATACCTCTGATTGCATGGTTTGACCTCTGTTTTCAGTGTAGTGTGTGTGCAAAAATCTTTTCATCACACACTTTGTCAACAAAGGTGGAAATCTCATCCCAGCTCTTCTCACAGGTCCGTCTCAAACAGTCCAGCTGAAGGAGCAGCTTGTTGGTGGCAACTGATTGCTTGGTCAGTCCTACTTTTCTCCCCCTTCCTCTGCTGTGAGGTACTGCTTCATGCGATGAAACTGGTCATCTTCAAGGAAAGAAAGGAGAATTTTAAGCATTTGACTTCCATTGTTTTTTTGCATGCTTCTCAGATGCATGCACCCTGTGTCGTGTGGGGGGGAAAAAGAAAGGAGAGGAGGAAATGGTGTTTGTGAGCTTCATGTGTGTGTAGTGTGCGCGTGCAAGTGTGTGTGCGTGTGTGTGTGTGTGTGCACACATGCCTATATCATGTGATTGTGTGTTTTCAAGACATTATCTCAGACATTTGCTATACAATCTTTTTACAATGTTGAAGTGAATGAGATTTACTGGAGAGAATAATCCAGATGATCACACAGGGTTCATAGCGTTTGGGAAGGTCTGGGGAAAAAAATGTTATTTTCCAGGCCCTGGAAAGTCTTTGAAAAATAAGAAAACATGAATATGGTTTGTGAAAGTTTGTGAATTTGGACTTATGTCACCAATATAAGAAATCCACTAAAAAAAAAAAAAAAAAAAAAAAAAAAAAAAAAAAAACCAGGGACCGTGAAATTTTAAAATATGTGAGGAATAACTATAACTTTGGGTCATTGTGAACAGACAGTGATAAGGCCAGAAGATTGGTGTGATAACGAGGAACTGTTCTATTGAAAGGTAATCTGTGTGTGTCTGTTGTGTGTGCGTGTTTGTGCTTATTTACACTTAATTTCAGTTTTAGGGCCATTTAAAGGTCGTTGGAAAATCCAGAAAGTGATTTTGAAAGTTCGTGAAAAGTTGGAATATTAGGATGCTGTTAGGCTATGAACCCTGTCACATTTTAACAAGGAACATTTCTTTAGTACTTTTTTCTCACCATACATTTACATAAATACTAGAAAGCTCAAAGTGCTGAAGTACCTTAACAATAGCAACAAGAAAAGCAAACTAAAACACTCCTTCACTCACACACACAATTGATGATCATGTTTTTTTTTTTTAAATGCAGTCTTTTTTCATAAAATGTATGTTCTTTTCGTGACTGTGTTGGGGGGGGGGGGGGGGGGGGGGGGGGGGGGGAGATATAATAAACGGAATGATATGGTGGGCTCATACACGCGCGAAAAAAATCCAACAAGTACTACTGCCCCTTCTTCAATACTATTACAAAATACACATTCGATGACAGAAATCAACAGACCATTGCATGAAAACAAAAAAATAAAACATCACAATGTGCATTAACTTCGAAGAAAAACGCACGAACACGGCCGCGCAAGATCGACCAGATCTTTTGTTACTTGTGACCAAAATCATTCTACTTCCGGCAATCGATACTGTCAAATAATTTAATAAAATATGCCCCAAACTTTTATTATATTAAACATAAAGCATACGATTCGACAATGTGCAATCTTGAAATGATATTTAGTTAATGTTTAGGTAAAACGAGCCTTCCGATAAAATTAAATCAACTTCGATAGGAAGACAACAAGAGTGGAGCATGTGTTTTTCCTAACACTTTCACTTGATCACTTCTAATTCAAAACTAACCATAATCTGATCATTCTGAACCGATCATTTGTTTGAAAAATGTGCTTCAATAATCGATCTGCCATTATCACAAATAAAACTTACCATAAAGATCCTGGACACGGACCTCCCATTCATTCGAAGCGATGTATCGTTCCGACGCACTTGCCATGCTGGTCGCCATTGTGTGTTTACAATGTTGTGCCTCGCGACGTTCCGCACACTCGCTTTTCCCGGCTTGCGATTGGTGGATATTGCACGGATAGAGCTAATTTGCATACCACTGTGTAGGGCTTGAAATCTTTCCAGCGCACCCTAAGATGATATATCTTTATTCAGTATTTTGGGGAGATAAAGTAATCTAAAATTACCCAATTTTTCAACTCGTTTTCTCAAATTAATACTGGACTTTAATTATTTTGAAACTTATACTGTTTTAAAGATGAATCTTTCATCTTATTATGAAACTATTTTTAGATCGCTCTGTCCAGCATGTGTACAGCGAGTCGAGATTTTCCAACACGTATCAACTTCGGGTTCGGCGGACATCGGCGATTTCGCCGACGTCGAAGCTGACTTTTCTTTTCAGGGGGTATTTTTCATTTAGACTTTCTCTCTCTCACGCATTCATGACAAAAATGAAAATACATGAGAATAAAAGTAGATAAAATAAGGTTTATTCAGAAAAAAAAAGCATCGTCATAGATACAGTATTACACCAGTACTGCCTGATTGAAGTTGGCCTGTTTTCACCTAAAATCAGCCTTTCCCTCACTGCTGACAGAGGCGTGCCGCTACCTACTGATATCTAAACAGAAACCATGCATACACACACATATATACATGTATTAAAAAGCAAACTTTTTTCCACCCTTCTAATTCTGGTACAACCCATCTGCTGCTCATAAACACTGCAAAAATAGACGGTGATCAAGGAAAAGTTGTCACCACTTTCAGAACTCTGTTGTTTAAACATTGCAAGGAAAAAAAACTCAGTGCTTCCTGAGCTTGGAACATGTTCCATATCACTTTTTTACAAACTGGACTAATTTAAAAACAAACGGCCCCCCTAGAAAATCGTATCATCATTATGATACAAAATGATTTTATAAACACTTCACTGTAACCAAAGAATTGTGTTTTCTAAAGTAAAATACAAGACATGTTAATGATATCCTTCTGCTTCATCCACATAGTTACAGGCACCTAAAGACTGCTGAAACTCCTCAACACTTATCGCATGCTTTCTTCTTTTAATCATAGGACAGGATTCATTTTTCCTTATTACAGATTGTAGAAACAACAACAAACACTCATCATGCAGCGTTACAACTCAATTTTCTTTGCCTTACAGTGGTAGGTTTAGTCATGCCTTACTGCATTTCCATTTCACCTCGTATCATAATCATACTTTGAAGCTGTCATACAAAAAAAAAATCGCTACGTTTTAGTCTAATACAGACAGGTCTCTGCAATGACCTATTAACTCTCTTGTCAAGCGGGCACCCGCTAGCGCCCGACCGGAAATCACACAGCCAAAAGGCTAAGTGCCTGCCAGCGCCTGGTAAAACACGTGGCAACAATGGGCGCCGCCATGTTTCTCGTAGAAAAGGAAGTCTCGCGAGAACGTGACTTCCTTCTTCCTGTAGCCATTTACTTCCGTTTGCAAAAAAACGCGAGTCGATGAGTGCCGTGGTTCTTGAGTTACGAATTTTTTCAGTTTTGATTTCTGCCGTTCTATAAAGAGATTTAGTGATGGAGATACCATGTTTTGTAGGATTTACGGCGTAAGATTTAGTGAAAGTGCTGGGTAATGAAGCTTAGCGTGACCTAGATTTCTACTGGGATGAGGTTCCAGGTATGATGAACAACTATTCGGAAGAAAGTTCTGAAGAAGATTTTTTTTTCCCCCCGAGTAAATGGCTCATGTGACATTCTTCAAACTTACGATATAGCAACATATATATTCGTAGGAATTTTAAAAATTATTTTCATATCATTATTTCCTTTCCTCTCTTTTATATTATTTTTTTAATTGGGTAACCATGTTCAATTTATGGAGTTACTTACCTTGCCGATGGTTTTCGGCGTAACTAAGCTCAGAAGAGGGTTAACTCTCTTGACAAGCACGCGCCCGCTAGCACTTGACTGGAAATCACACGGCCAAAAGGCTGAGCGCCTGCCAGTGCCCAGTAAAACACGTGGCAACAATGGGCGCTGCCATGTTTCTCATAGAAAAGGAAGTCTCGCGAGAACGTGACTTCCTTCTTCCTGTAGCCATTTACTTCCGTTTGCAAAAAAAAACGCAAGTCGATGAGTGCCGTGGTTCTCGAGTTATAAATTTTTTCAGTTTTGAGGTCGAAATGCTGTTTTTCGCCATGGCTAACTTTGATTTCTGCCGTTCTATAATGAGATTTAGTGATGGAGATACTGTGTTTTGTAGGATTTAAGGCATAAGACTTAGTGAAAGTGCTGGGTAATGAAGCTTAGAGTGACCTAGATTTCTACTGGGATGAGGTTCCAGGTATGATGAACAACGATTCGGAAGAAAGAAAGTTCTGAAGAAGAAGAAGAAATTTTTCCCCCCGAGTAAATGGCTCATGTGACATTCTTCAAACTTACGATATAGCAACATATATATTCGTAGGAATTTTAAAAATTATTTTCATTTCATTATTTCCTTTCCTCTCTTTTAAATTATTTTTTTAACTGGGTAACCATGTTCAAATTACGGAGTTACTTACCTTGCCAATGGCTTTCGGTATAACTAAGCTCAGATAAGTGCATACTGAAGAGGGTTAATTCTAAAACTGTCAAAATAAATATCTTGTAGGTCCTTTTGTTCCGATACAGACAGGTCTACATAAACCCAGCCCAAGACGTCCTTAATAGAGAACTGAAACATATGGCGTGGTATTTGATTCTTCACATTCCTATTATCTGTAGAACTGAAACATATGGCGTAGTATTTGATTCTTCACATTCCTACTATCTGTAGTACTGAAACATATGGCATAGTATTTGATTCTTCACATTCCTACTATCTGTAGAACTGAAACATATGGCGTAGTATTTGATTCTTCACATTCTACTATCTGTAAGATAGACTTGTGACACTATCCTTGTTCCCCCCTTCCCCCTATGAGTACTGCAGACATCAGTGGAAGGAAACTGACCTTGTATCCTGGAGGGAACATGGTATCTAGGTCGTCATCGCTGAGGGGGCGATTCCTCTCGTCTATTTCCCTCTGCCATGTGTAAGCCTGCAGCTGTTCTGGAGTCATGGACATCAGATGACCAGGAGTGGGAGTGGCCATTGCCATGGCCTTCTGACCAGTGGGCGTCACCCCACTGGGCGTCATGCCTGAGGGTGTCATCCCAGAAGGAGTCATGGCTCCGCTGGGGGTCATTCCACTGGGGGTCATGCCAGACGGTGTCATACCAGAGGGTGTCAGACCACCTGGGGTGAAGCTCGGAGTAAGCCCACTAGGAGTGGCACCCCCTGGCGTTTCATCCCAACGCGAACGCCTCTTGCTGGCACCTGGGGTAGGGGTGTCCTGAATGAGGTCGCCACCTCCACGATCTGTGCGAGGCGTTTCTGCCCAGCCAGCCCCATGACCAGGCGTTTCTGACAACACAAAGGTCATAATGTAGCTATGGCAGCATGGTATGTTAGTTACAGTCAGCACAAGACAAGTTATAACAGTTGTTTTCTTCTCCTGTATAGCTTGGCATAACCAGAACATTCTGATCTTAACTCTCTTAGCAAGCGCACGCTCGCTAGCGCCCAACCGGAAATCACACGGCCAAAAGGCTGAGCGCCTGCCAGCGCCCAGTAAAACACAAGGCAACAATGGGCGCTGCCATGTTTCGTAGAAAAGGAAGTCTCGCGAGAACGTGACTTCCTTCTTCCTGTAGCCATTTACTTCTGTTTGCAAAAAAATGCAAGTCATGCATGCATCGTCGTGGTTCTCAAGTTATAAATTTTTTCAGTTTTGAGGTCGAAATGCTGTTTTTCACCATGGCTAACCTGATTTGATTTCTGCCGTTCTATAATGAGATTTAGTGATGGAGATTCTGTGATTTGTAGGATTTAAGGCGCATAAGATTTAGTGAAAGTGCTGGGTAATGAAGCTTAGAGTGACCTAGATTTCGACTGGGATGAGGTTCCAGGTATGATGAACAACGATTCGGAAGAAAGTTCTGAAGAAGAAGATTTTTTTTTCCCCCGAGAAATGGCTCATGTGACATTCTTCAAACTTATGATATAGCAACATATATATTCGTAGGATTTTTAAAAATTATTTTCATTTCATTATTTCCTTTCCTCTCTTGGAGTTTACTTATCCTGCCGATGGTTTTCGGCGTAACTAAGCTCAGATAAGTGCATACTGAAGAGGGTTAATAACAATCATCATGGTCTGTCAATGACGAAGGTAAAATAAGCAACAACAAAAAAGTTCAAATATAGACACATGTTCACCTGAAGACTTCTAAGACATTTCACAATACTGCATAGATACAGGATAAACTCTTCACCTAAGACATTTCACAATCCTGCTCAAACACAGAGTAAATTCTTCACCTCTATCGGCTTTGGGAGTCTCATCCCATCTGTTTTTCCTAGCACTGCTGGCTGGGTGTCCAGGTGTGTTGTCTCGTCCAGGTGTGGCAGCCCCAGGGGTGGCATGACCGGGTGTGGCGTCCCACTGTCGGGTGGATGGAGTTGCCCCTGGCGTTTCACTCCCCTTGGGCCGGCCAGGGGTCTCATCCCAGCGACTGTTGGAGGGGGTGGGAGCTGCCGTCTCTGCCGCATCCCACGACGATTTTTTCTTTGCCACTGGTGCGCCGGTGTCTGCTGTCTGATCCCAGCGCCGCCGTTTGCCTGCTGCTTTCTGTGTGTCTGCCGCGGCTGAGCCACTGACAACATGCAGATCTCCTGCTTTGGCCTTCTCTTGCATCTGTTGTCTCAGTCCCACCTGTTCCACAATCATTTTACAAGTTGTATTATTTTGTCAGTATCTTTTCCTCAATTCCCATATGCTATCTTTAATTGACGTTTGACTTGATATCAAACCAAAGTTTCATATATCAATTTTGATAAGAGAAGCAACGTTACACTGAATTTCTATAAACAGACCATTTTCTTCAATGACCAGATATTTTTTACCTCTTTCTCTCGTCTGCAGCTTTCACAAAAGTTGTTTTTCATTTTGCATTTTCTTCAATAAAAGAAAAATACAATTTTGTTCTCAGTTTTGGAAAATGATCATATACAAATGTTAAAACAAACCTTTATTTGACTTTAAAGCATACTTGCTCTTATTTGACTTTAAAACATACTTGCTCTCAGTGCATCAGCTAATCTGTTAAATGACAATAAAAAGAAAATAAAAAAAAATTCAAAGACTTCAAATCTCAGGAGAGACAAATTCAGCACCGTTCTTACCTGCTCCTGGTTCAAAGCTCTTTCATGCATGATGTCCACATAGGTACGGGCAGCCAGTTTGGGGTCAGGAGTTTTGCCGCCTGGAAGACACAACAGAATACAGTCACGACCAGAGTCGTGACCAAAACAATCGAGTTAGATTTGGGCAAAAAAAATTCAACATGGTTTTCAGAGAAATCAGAGAAACCTCCACAGACTGACAAACATGGGGAGCAGGACAGGTTTGCGCATGTTGAGTGTTGCAGAGCTGGGATGTGTGGTGCTTCAGATAGGACAGGATGAAAGGCATGTCATCAGTCTGATGGACAGAAAGTTAGAACTAGTCTCTTTTATTTCAGTTTTGCTCTTCTGCAAACAGCAACTTATATTCGGAATCTTTAATCTGGTTTCTTTTTTCGTCCAAATATTTTTACTTCATCACTCTTTGTTTCTTTTTGTTGCTTTCTTATCCTAAACTAAAAAGTACAGAGTGTTTGGAATCCCAAGGCATGTGAAACGAAACGTTTCAACCTGCTTTCCTGAGAGGACATTTACAGATGAACAGAGGTAGACGAAAGGGGCTTCGCTCTCAATTTCTTTCTTGAAACTTGTAATTCATGTCCCACTAAGCAGCCACAAAGGGATCACTTTTTCAATGATTAAAAAACTAAAAGAATGGATGTTTCCTTCCAGCCTTCTTTAGGACAGAACCTGTCACTGCCAGTGCAGACTAGTTCACACTTTCAAAGTCATGCTCAGAGACAGAAGCATGTTTCTGCAGTGAATACGTACGCATTGCTCATGGCTCCAGCAGCAGCAGAGATCCTCGGCCACACTGCAGCCTACAATAAGTCTGACATAAGGCAACATTAGTCAGGGTCCAGCACCTCACCCCCCCTCCCCCAATCCCTTCCCCTAGTCTAATTGCTACCTTCCCCACTTCAAATCAAAAACTATCTACGACACATTTCTCTTCTGTTCTTAATTAACTTCATTCTGGAAAAGTCTATTTCTGATTTTTTAAAAATTTTCTCGTCTCTTCAGTCGGTTTCAACTAGTATCCCCTATCAAATCAGTCGAAAGCAGCCTGTATTTCATTCACTTTCACACAGAGTTTGAATCAGATATTGGCCAAAGATAAAGACAAGATGTGAGCAAAGCTAATGGGAGAAGACGAAATTTCACAAATGAGATCTGCCATCTTATCTAAAAAGATACGTTTTCCCTTTGGCAGGAGGGTATGTCCAAGCAGACAGACAGAACACAAGCAAAACTTGAAGACTAGAAAATATGAAGAAAAAAAAAAACTGGCTGTCAAAGAACATTAGGAGCAATAAAGATGGCAGCTGAAAAAAAGAGCAACAGAACGTCCATACGCATTTGACTGCCCTCTCTGATTCAGTCAGTTACAGCTGACAGCATCACTTGATTTGCAGCACAGCTTTTCAATTATGCATGGAAGGAACAAGTTACAGGATAGAATATGTGTAATAAAAGCACACTGCAAACAGATAAACAAGAAATGGTGACCAGCATACTAGGGTATGCATCATCAAGTATTCTTCTAAAGCATCTTGCTAACAAATGTAGCAAATCAGTTGGAGAAATCAGTTTTCGAAATCCGTGTAAGGGTCAGAAATGCCTATACCTGTCCCACCTTCCAGCTGTTAACAAAATGCAGTGTGCATTCATCAGTAAAATCTAACAGGTAAATATGTGTAATGCCACTACTGATGTGCTTAAATTCTGTGCATGCGTAGGCGAGACTATCAGTAAAAGCATGTGTGCCTCTGTAAAATGCAGGTGTTTGTATGTAGGGGCACACCAGAACATGTGCATGCTTGAAACTCCTATACTTGGATATGTAAACAGAAATGACACGACCGTAACATATATGCAGCTTGCAATAATCAAACATTAGCATGAACTGAAAAACTGTGACAAAAACTGTGCCCATATTTAGAAACGCTGGATAATCTATCAAAAATTCAAAACACAAACTTGGCATATCTTCGGACGTCCAAAGGGAAAACATATGCCGTTTCCTAATAAGCTGTTTCTATATGAGACAAGAACGTTAAATCTAAGATTTTACAGATGACACAGAATCGAGTCAAATTTACTCAAAACAGAAATTACTTTATAACCCTGAAAATCTCGGTGGGGGACAACTGATTCAAACCCCTCAGAGATACCGTCACTCAGCAGTCACGTCAAAACTTACCATCATCAATACACCACACCAACCAAGTAGTCAGTCCAAAGTCAGCTACACAACATGAACATTTTGTCCTTACACTCCTGCCAATAATGTATTACCACTTGCCCTTATAAACCAGCCAAGTTCTGCAATTTCCCTCACACCACTAACTGAGATCCCCAAGTTAACAGCCGAGTCCTCCTCAGTCAAGCTCTACAGCTCTGACCATGCATACAAGTGCACTTTGTGCAGATATCTAAGGCGACTGGTGATGGCCTGGACTTGGGATGGCGTTGCTAGAAAGGAAAGATATTTCCTCATTAGTCTCGGTCTTTGGTAGTGGTTGAGCAACATGGCTTAACTAAACATATGCGAGTACTATGTATGAATTGTCTAAATGAGTTATGTTTGGTTTTTTTTTTTTGGTCAGCTTCTGCTGATGAGAAATCTCATCTACACAGCAGGTGCTGTTTAACATAGCTGAGAGTGGTATTTGAGAGGTCAGTGTGTATGTGCATGGACCTGTGTGTACGTGTGCATGTGCATGTGTATGTGTATGTGTGTGTGTGTGTGTGTGCGTGTGTGTAAGTGTGCATGCGTGTGTGTGTGTGTGTGTGTGTGTGTGTGTGCATGTGTGTGAGATCATGTGTGTGTGTGTGTGTGTGTGTGTGTGTGTGTGTGTGTGTGTGTGTGTGTGGTATGTGTGTGTGTGTGTGTGTGTGTGTGTGTGTGTGTGTGTGTGTGTGTGTGTGTGTGTGTGTGTGTGTGAGTCTGTACGTGCGTATGTGCCTGTGTGTGTAAATGCGCATGCAAACATGTGTGAATACTGAGAATGCTCTTGAGCAGAACAGAAATTTTGGAAATGTAGTTTTGTATATTACACCTTTGGAGAAATGTTTCTGAACCCAGAGTACAAGACATTCTGTACTTGTGGAAACTTACTGCTGGTATCATCATTTGCTCATATCATTAATACCATTACTGTCATATATGTTTATATTCTTTATCATCATTAAAAACAACCCCAATTTCAAGAACATTTTCCAGACTATTTTGAAAGAATTTCACTTCATTTATGTCCCTTTCTATATTTCCTTTGTCTTCCTACTTTTTTTTTTACCTTTTATTTTCCTCTTGCTACATAAAACTGCGCTTATCATCTTTCTTCAAATTACTTACAGGACTTGACGCAAAGACAACGTGACCTAAAGTGATCAGATTTAGCATCATTCAGTTATTTACTGTGCTGGAGGCCCACTTTCTTCCATTACTGATCGAGAAAATATATGTAATGAAAACTTGTCAGTTATGCAGGCTAAGAAAGTTTCCAAGTTACTGTGCTCTCCAGGAAATGTCGCCACTGTGGCACAATCAAACCTGAATGCTACCAAACAGCAGTTTGCTGTGTGATGTCCATAGTCAACTGGACTATAAACAACAGGACCTGACCACTTCGTGTGACTCTCCTTTCATCAGCTTCAAAATGATGTGGTCACAAGTTTTTTTTTTAAGGTTTCACAAGAATTGTCCTAAGTTCCTTTCCAAACTGCCTGAAATCAGAGCTATCAAGCTCTACAAAATATGGTGTTCAACAGCCAGAGTTAGTTGAATACATGAAATTTTCTTTATATACATATCACACCTGGATCAAAATATGGCTTGTCAAAGTGCACTCTTAAACTGTATGTGTCTGACATAACATGCACCTACTTCACATATGCCAAAATGGCAGCCTCCTACTATTCACCCAACAGTGTATTTGGATTGCAGGTATTCAAACTTTACATAAAATTTCAATCACTTAGGCCCATATGAATGTGGTGGTGCTGTGTGTAACCGGTTTTACTATTAAAAATACTGAAACTGACTTAAATTTGTGTTCAGGACCTTCCAAACTACATTGTTTCCATACCAAATTTCCAAATAAAAAACAAAATTTTCAAATGAATACCATGCATGTACAAAGTATATGTCTGGATTGCAGGTTTTCAAACTCTACATAAAATTTCAATCACTTAGGCCCAAATGAATGTGGTGGTGCTGTGTAATCGGTTTTACTATTAAAACTACTGAAATTGACTTAAATTTGTGTTACGGCCCTTCTAAACTGCATTGTTTCCATACCAAATTTCCAAATAAAAAAAAACAGATTTCCAAATGAATACCATGTACGAAGTGTATTTGGATTGCAGGTTTTCAAACTTTATATAAAATTTCAATCACTTAGGCCCAAATGAATGTGGTGGTACTGTGTAATCGGTTTTACTATTAAAACTACTGAAATTCACTTAAATTTGTGTTACAGCCCTTCTAAACTGCATTGTTTCCATACCAAATTTCCAAATAAAAAAACAGCTTCCAAATGAATATCATGTATGAAGTATATGTTTGTGCAGAATTATACATGTTTACCCCACTTGCTGTAATATCCACAGTTCTTTCATACAAGGCCCTGCACACACATTTCGTCTTTTATCACTGAAAATCTTAAATGAAACAGCATCCTTCAACAAAGCGACTTCAATTCTCCAATTGCCAGCGAATATGGGGATAATTTTGGCCAATGTCCTCTAGGTTATTCATTTTGAAAAAACCAATTATGTTCACACGTCCAATTTCATTTTTCACTTAAATACATCAGAAAAAGAAGAAGAAAATAAGAATCTGTACAAATGAACATCAACATCTTTCAATATTGCTGATATTTTCAGATTTGGAAATTTGACCTGCCCTTATCTTTAGGCTCTGTTTAATTAATCAAGCTTTGGCTGTCACAGACTCATCCACCTTTTTCTCTTGTTGATATGAACCTGGAAACATGAACTTTCATTTGAAAACAAGTTACTGGGAAAAACATCCAATCAAACAAACAAAAAGAACGAGATGATAAAGCATTGCAAGTCTGAATGGTAGACCACCTAACTTTCCACAATTGTTTTCGAAAAAAAGGAAGAAGATCCAAATTCCACACACATGCGGGTACTATGATATTTTGTGCATTTTATGCGGCATGGTGGGAAACATAACAAGCACAGAAAAAGGTCATCTGTGCACATTTACATGTTCTGGAGAGACACACTTTTATAACAGCCATATACTTTCAGATTTTAGGTCACATTCAATACTTTCCAAGCATCTTTCAAATTGCAAACTAACAGAGTCATCTTTACCGAGACATGCAGCAAATTGTGCAAATCTTTAAATTCAGTTTCTCCTCCTACTTTCTTTATCACTGGTAAATATAACCAATAATGTCTGGTCGCCTGTTTGGATATGAGAATGCATTCTCACATGTTATCTCAAGAAAGCTCATCACTGACATATGCTTGAACTGTTTTATTGTACACATATCAAAAACAGATGAAAAAAATGTTAATTACAAATTGTGACAGTCCACAAAATTACCAGAAAAGGACATGAGCTCCCAACAAAATGTTGATGTTCACTTGCCATACATTGCATTTTCAACATGACTGCATCTGTCAGCTTCTGCTTTCACTAGATATTTCAAAGATTTGTATTTCCCACTACCTCAAATTCAACTGTGAATACTATTCTCATGAACATATGCAAATCATTCTGAACAGCATTTATCTTTTAAACTGAAACTGCAAAAATTAAACAATTTTGTTACTCTCCCTCTAGATGTTCTTCCACTTTTTACAGAAGCTGACAAAAGCTGAAAATAAATTCACAGCCACAAACACAGTCAAAAATACAATTATCTACACAAAAAAGTTGTCACACAAACATCATAACACTGACCTTCTGCAAAAGGGTCGTATCGTTCTGGAGAAATGATCATTGTTCTCCTCCGAGCCCGATATTCGTCCTCCCTGTCTGAAATCTTTGGGATTCGATGCTCAGCCAGTGGATCATAGTCCTGCAAAACGCAAACCATCTCATCATGCTGCTGTCCACATTCCTTTCCATCCTCTTCTTGATAACCATCTCACCATGGTGGTATTCTTCCTATGCGCCTCATTCATGTTCCCCAATACTCAACCGTATCCAGATTTTCCAGTTGCAGTCCCTTCCAGCACAACAGTCCAAAGTGAGCAATCAAGTCATCATGAGGCAACTTACCAGAGGAGACAATGCATTGTTTCCAAGTAACTTAAATGTGGTTCAGTAGTGGCTTTTTGTTTCCATCTTTTGCAGGACGTCACCTGCTATATCTTTTTTTCTGACAAAAGGCTTTGGGCCAAAAGTAACTGCTTCTGATGCTATTTCAACCCCTAACCCCAGTTTGCAACAATAATCACTGCATCATGGTGGCTGATAATTATTTCATTGTCTGGACATGATCAAGGAGAAAAATGTACCTTATTTGAAGGACATTTTGACAAAACATGTTCTCAAGCCCAAGCATTTACTCTTAATCAAGAATGCACTCATGTACACATGCATGCACACATTACTATTTTTCTAATTAAAAATGAGAAGATGGCAGATTTTGGGTGTGTGTGTGTGTGTGTGTGTGTGTGTGTGTGTGTGTGTGTGTGTGTGTGTGGAATGGCAGAGGCGTGTGTGTGTGAGTGTGTGTGTGTGCATGTGTGTGTGTGCGTGTGTATGTGTGTGTGTGTGTGTGTGTGTGCGCACGCATGCGTTCTGAGATCTTAGCAAATGGTTCATGCTTTTCTTGTTTGGCTCTTGCACCTATGTAGTGTAATGCATCTAGGCCCGAAATGGTGAATCTTCAGTACTTTACCTTGTCATTAGCCGTCTCATGCAACAGGTTCAACGGTGCAGTGTAAGTTGACTTCTTCCCCAAGACTGTGGTCGTGTCATCCTCCTCCTGAAACACATTATTAAATTCACTGCACAGATCTGCATAACTTTAAAAAAAAAAAAAAAAAAAATTATCTGATCCTTACTTACAGAAAAAAAACTGTAAAAAGCTATCCAAAAATTGCACTCACATATAAACATTAATAGCAAAAGCCTCACAATTTCAATTTGAAAGTTTCCTCAAATTAAATGAATACATAAAGAAAGTCCATTGCGAATCAGTACCTAGCAACCAGTAGCTCATGAAGGCAACTTAACAGGCAATAATTGAACAATAAATCATGAGATCATTTTAAAGCACGACATTACGTCGTAAGTCTGTTTAGCAAGCAAACGTAAGTTGGCCTTGCAAAAAAAAAAAAAAAAACTAAAAACAGAGTGACAGGTAAGCTAAAGTAATGACCATTCCTTGGGCCAATTCAGTTTCTACAGAAAAACACACACACATGCATACACACACACACACACACATACATACATAATACAGAACATTGTCTTATCTCCTGAAAATGCCATTTCATACACTTACTGGGCTGATTTCCAATACTTACATCAGGTTCATCTGTGACTGCAATGGATGTGTCATAGCCGACAAATCGACTGTCCATGCTGATTCCGCCATTGCCATAAATATCCTGGTCATAATGCCCAGCAGTTCCAAGTCCCACTCTCTCCTCTTCATCTTGATGTGGTGGGCCAGATGAATTCAGTCCTTGTCGTTTTGCTTGCAGGTTTCGCACCTGCTCTTCGATTTCTGTTGACAATCAAAAAATGTTTTTTTCTTTAATCATAAATACAAAATAAATTAGTGCTTACAAACAGTATCATTAAAGTTGCATGCCAAGTGTTTCATTCTTGATTGTGTTTTCTGCCTTTTTTAAGTGCACAGCTTCCAAAGAGTGCAAAGGCTAAAGATGATCAGCTGGAGTCAGGGCGCTCAGGTGATAATGTGTGCACTATGCAGATGACCTGGTAACATTTCTATTTTTTGTTCCATCATTAAGATTTTCTTTAGTTTTATTTGATTAATGTTTTCTTTTTAAAGCCCCTTTTCCTGTCTTCTTCTTGACAGTGATCGTTCTGAGCAACTATGCACATTTGCTATGATGACACCTGCATTAAAAATTCAGCTTGCAATACTCATGGAAAAATTTAGCAATAATGTCTGAAACACTATTTTACAATGGGAAAAAATATTTCAATGCAAAATCAAATGATCTTTACTACAACAAACACGCAATGTTAACAAAGTAAAACCAGCTGCATAGTAAATTGTCATAAACTAGTATTACATAATTAAGTAATCTAAATGGCAAAATCTAAAGATGTTTTCATGTTGTGTTAGGTGTTAAGTGACCCTTGACACAAAACAGTCAAGTGTGCACAGGATGAAATTCGCCAGTGGTAATAAAAGTTCAAGTCCCTATTGTCCTTGGGAGGAAGGAGCTTGTGGGTTCTGTGTTTTGCAGGGAATAAGGGCAAATTGCTGGTCATGTCTGCGTTGCTCACTTGGTGGCAACAGTTTCAGCAGCTCTTTCAGCCTTGATGTCTGTACCAGATCGTGTTTATTTCAAACAACATCGAAATGCCATCTGACTTCCTGCGATTCTCCAGTGATGGCCAGTTGAGCTTTTCAATCAGCTTTCCCACACTTGATGTGTTGAGCACAAATCAGGCAGCCCGTCGTTGGATCCCCTCAAGTTTAGCGATGTTCTGATGAGACTCCTGACTGTGAGAGGCTGGATCTAAATCAATTGCTGCATACTCAATAAGTGAATGGACCAGGGCCTTGTATGCTTTTTTTTTTTTATTTATATAACTGATGCACTGATTTTAAGATTGCATCAGAGAAAGTCTAAAACTTTGTTGGCCTTTGAGCATACGTAATCAATACATGTGCTCGTATCAACTTAACTGCCAACTCACACACACACACACACACACACATACACACACACACAGAGTCCAACTTGTGGTCCCAACTCATGATCATCTGGCATCCAAATGATTTAGTAATAGTACTCTCAGCAAAGTGGGCTCCACATCTATCAATCAAAGAATTTTGCTCTAACGACACAAAAGGGGGCGTTTAAATCCTAAATCCTAGATCGGCGGCATAAACCTTCAGTGTTGTTTGTTTTCGACTTTAACTTTCAAAAAAAGTTCTGCAAGTAATACCACTATTCTGGTATTTACTGGTAGCTCTTGATTCGTTGGGCATGTCATTCAACTCGTCACGCAGAGAAATTGCATTACAATGATCACGATTGTGATGATCGTACTGATCTACCGTCACCACGACGATGATCACGGCTAACTGATTCAATGAGCCATGATCATGATCATGATCATCATCACTATGATTGTTGCAAATGTTACAGCTATATCAGTTCGATCGAGGTTCTCAGTCAATCATCGAAGGCTGAACTCGTAACAGAGAACCCGGTCGACAAACACCAACAAACAATGCATTATGCAATGGACGAAGCTGATCACCATACTTTTTCGCTGATGTCAATAAATGTCTGTCGACATGTAATCAGCTAGTAACAACGCGAATATTGTGTACTAAAGGACTAAAACTGTAAATGAAATGCCTCACAAACCTTCGTGCGAAGCCGCAGCCATCTTAAATTCTCAATAATGACGTCGGTTGTACGTATCCCATAATGTTTCCCAAGCCATCCCATAATATCAGACTTTTTAATGAAAACTTCCCAAATTACAGTTACCTGTACTTGTTTTTGTTGCAAAGTGAGGCGACTGCAGGCGGAAATCTTAAATGTTGGTGATAGCACACCACCAAAAAACGTAGACAAACGAATCGCATGACAAAACACGACGCGTTTCGATCTCTTCGGTCTTCATCAAGCAAGATACAAAATGCTCAGGACAACGAAAATGAACGAGCAATCACTTATCTTCATCCGCTTCGGTGCAACGTGGGCGTTGAATCATTCGACGTCTGCGTTCTATTTGACTATGTCCAAGATCGAACAGGCTACACATTCTTGAATAAATGTTAATTTATATATGTTCATTACTCCAGTTGTTGCTTTGTACATGTATTAGGTGCAGGGTATAATGGCAAACTAGGAACTTCTTTTTGTGGGGATGTCTCATTTCTTCTTTGTATATTTTGTGCAAGGCGATCTGGTGTCGTGAACAGCACTCGTTTGGAGTTATGGACATGACATTATCTCGTCATGGGAGCAAGAACTGGTCTTATCATTTGTCATCTGCTGGTTACGACCTACCTTCGTCATTAAACATTTCTGTTCATACCAACCAAACCGAGGTTGCTCGTATTTCTTTATGTTCGTCTATGTGTTCTGTTTCACTATATTCGAGATCAAATGCATGTTAATTTGCATTTGTTCATTTCTCCACTTGTTGTTGCTGCAGTGAATGGAGAGAACGAGGTGGATGTTTTCTTGCGCGATCCAAACGGACACGTACTCATGGAGGGTGGGGGCGGTGATGATAGCTAACGGTGGCCTGAGAGGTTGCGCGTGGTATGTGTTTCACGTGCTCTGGGGGGGGGGGGGGGGGGGGGGGGGGGGGGGGGGGGGGGGGGGGGGGGGGGGTTATAATACGTGTGTTTGTCCATTGATTTGACTTAATAATGTTTTTTTTTTTTTAATGCATAATGCTTCCTATTCTTACTTGCTTACATCTTTTTCTTTGCTTGTTTTTGTTGTCGTTGTCGTTGTCGTCGTCGTCGTCGTTGTTGTTGTTGTTGTTGTCATTGTTATTATTATTGCTGTCGTATAGAGGTAGTTCAATGCAGAAACATTGTCTGAAGGGTGATTTATTTTCTGAAGACTCTCTGCTGCACGCTGACCCTGAAGTGTTTTTTTTCCCCTACAAACAAATGGCTGGACCACTGACTCCTTTGAGCAGTCCAAAGGACATCTTGGAAAGACCAGGTATGCGGACTCTGTGGGCTGGCTTCCCACCTTGCCTTTTCATACTTGCCACTAGCTTAAAAGAAAAATGCTCCCAGGATTCACGTGGGGGGGGGGGGGGGGGGGGATGATATGAAACCCAGCAGCACCAGCCCAGTCACATCTGGATGTCCACAAAGGATTATAAATAATGAACGCGTGGAATTTCGCTGTATCTGTGGGGAAAAAAAAAAACTCTCCACCGGGCACAGCATGACGATCCAAAGTACAAAAAAGGCTGTATGGCGATTGGTGGATGAACGGGCCGTGCACTGCACTAGCAGTTAAAGCCAAGGGCAGCAGGGTTATCCATGCTTGTTATTCAGGTGAGAAATTCCCCACACGCTGATAAGATCAGCATGGAGAAATCTGAAGGTCAGCGACAAATGGATGACAGCTGATGGGGTGTGCATTCTGGAAGAGCAAAACTCATCTGAAATCAGCCAGTTCAATTACCCATAGCATCCCTAACTCACGGCTGTCCTACGTTCAGCCAGCATCCCATCCCCCACATCAACAAGTCCTCAGTCACTGTGAAAATGACTGAAAAAGGATGTCATAACATTACTGGTCGCTGGTGCGTCGGCTGCGAGCGTCTCCGGAGTCGGGTTGCATAAAGAGGCGGTTGGGAGACGGGAGGAGGGAAAGATGATTAAATTCTTCACAGGCAGCTGTGGGTACATACAAACGAGTTCAGTATTTTGGACAGAACCTTTTATTTGTGCCCATAAAATCTCGGATTTCATATACAGTACCTTTTGTTTGTGCCCATGCAAACTCGGGTTTCACATACAGAACCTTTTGTTTGTGCCCATACAAACTCGGGTTTCACATACAGAACCTTTTGTTTGTGTCCATACAAACTCGGGTTTCATATACAGAACCTTTTGTTTGTGCTCATACAAACTCGGGTTTCATATACAGAACCTTTTGTTTGTGCCCATACAAACTAGGGTTTCATATACAGAACCGAATTAGGATCAGAAGAAGGGATGGGTCTTGTGAAGTTAATTGTCGGGATTGCTTTGAGATTCGCAAAACAGTCCTGGGTATATGTTTCTTAAGCCTGTGCGACGTACGCAGCATCCAGGAGAAAGTACTGGCCAACACTGACAGCAGTGGAAGCCAAGCTGTACAGCACCCTGGTGGAGCTGCGACGGACGGCAGCCTTCATCGAGGACACCGGGCTGCTCATCTAACGGGATGGCGAACGAGGAAGAACATATGTTTCTTAGAAAAGGTATGACCACATTTTCGACTCCGTGACTGATTCAGATAACATATTTACTCTGGCCACCTGTGTCAAAAAGAGGAACTAAGAATACTTTTTTTTTCTTTTTTTTTTTTTTAGCGCTGAAACATGTTTGAGGAATTATTATTGCATTAATGAATAGAGTGGCACGACTGCTGATTTCACTTTGAATAAGAGATGTATTGAAATACTGATACTGTAGCCACTTCAAAGAAACAAAAATCATGCAAATATTTTTAGAATTTGATGAGGATAAAACAAAGTCACATCGCATATATAATATACTCAATGCAACAGGAAGCAGAGAATGAAACCATTAGTAACAAAGCTCATGTGAGATGAATAAAGGCCATAAGGCCCATGGCAAACTATTGCCTGTTCCTGCTTTTATTACAATTACTGCTCCTGTTACTTCAGTTAGATTTGGTGACCGATATAAATACATCTGTAGAAATCACACACACACACACGCACGCACGCACGCACGCACGCACACACACACGGCAGGTAGCTTACGCGTAAAAAGACCGTTAACGATTGAAAAAATTGTAAATGATTTTCATCTTTTGCGAACTTTTGCTGAAATATTGCATTTTAGCCCTTTTGGTATTCTTCTTTGAGTAACCGGTATATTTTGGTTTCAGTTGGGTTGCAGTATTCTTCTTGTTGATTATTTGTTGATTACTTGATAATTGCTATCCCCCCCCCCCCCCCCAATATATTTGTTTTTCTCTACATATGCACACTCTACACACACACACACACACACACACACACACACACACACACACACACACACACACACACTCATACATAACATTAAAAAAAAAAAAAAAATTGAAGCATTTCACATGCACAATCAATCACTACTTCTATATCCATCCTCTCCCTTCTCCATTTTTCTTCTCTTCCCTGTACCCCTTTTTCCGCCTCTCCTCTATCTCCCACCCCTCTCTACCCCTTGTAACCCCCCCCCCCCCCCCCCCCCTCCCCCCCGGCTAATATCACTTGAGGGTGATCAGACGTTAAACTAAAGAACACACACACACACACACACACACACACACACACACACACACACACACACACACACACACACACACACACACACACACACATACACTCAAAGTGAACAGACGTTAAACAGAAGTACGAACGAACACATACACACACACGCGCGCGCG
>JADBJO010009246.1:74881-85939 GCA_016801955.1 Conus betulinus
AAAGGCCTCGAAGCAGGCAATACAAATATGTCTGCCTTTAAAAGGGATTGCGATGGTTCCCTTATGCAGCCAGTGAAGAGTTTTTATATCTGATATTTTTTTCTTCATTTCAAGTTCCCAGTTTTTTACATCTTCAACCTCCTGCCCCCCCCCCCCCCCCCCCTCCCCCCCCCCCCCCCCCCCCTCTTTAAGTCCAAAGTTTTGCCAAGTCATTACTATGAAGACAATTTAGTTGTGTGGCCTGTGCTTGTCCCCCCCCCCCCCCCCCCCCCCCCCCCCCCCCCCCCCCCCCCCTATTAGATTGTTCGTCTTGTATTTGTCTGACTTTATTCAAGTTTAAAAGGCTGTGCCAGTCTTGAATAAAAGTTACTCTGTGTTAGGTTTCCTTATGGGAGCAAAAACTACCCCACTTGTTTACTGTATCTTGCACACACGTAAAATCCCATCACCAACTTTCGGAAGAGAAGGCCAGTTTGGCCATTAGTATGAATGACACGTTACACATAGCATGCACCTTCTCTGAAGATGCAGTATGGCTGCCTAATTAATGGCGGGATTTAAAAAGAAAAAGAAAAACGGTCATGCACCACAAAACTCAACTCCCTTTGTTGGACAGATGGGATTAATACTTGTCTGTCTATATAGAGTGTCCGCAGGGAGTATCAGCCTGCGTACGCAGAAGAAGAAGATGAAAAAAAAAAAAAAGAAGCTGTGCTGCCTGACGCAGACTTGCCACACGAGTGTCCTTTAAGGAGGTCGGCCACCTCTCTCTTGGTATTCGCTGCTACGGCACCTCGCAGGGAACTAAACTGTTCTACACATTTTTTTTAAAACCCACAATACAATACCAGAATATCTCCCAAAAACGATAGTTTTTTTTTTTTTTTTCAAACTGGATCAGCAAACTTCAAGAAAGTCATTGAAAATCCTGAAAATTCAAAGCTTTATCGATAAATGTTTCTGCAAGATATACAAAATAAAACGAATTAACATGATTGATAAACGATTAAGTATTCAATTTGTAATATACAAGTTCTCAAACGTTGTATGTGAAAAAGGACCACGAAGTTGAATGGCCTGTCCCATTTTGACTTCTTGAGCACGTACTTATGGCCACCACTGCCGTCACCATGGTTTCCAAGGTAACCATGCAGTCCGACCCGCCAAGACTGCTTTATGATTACAAGCTGAGAGGACCCCCCCCCCCCCCCCCCCCCCCCCCCCCCCCCCACACACACACACACACTCTCTCTCTCTCTCTCTCTGATCGTGCAGGGCACGCACGCACACACACACACACACTCACATCCAGACATGCATCAACACACTGAAACACACAAACACACGTATGCATTCTCCCTTCCCCCCTTCGTCCCGCTCAATATGCAGAGGGATAGACAGAAAAAAAAGATGCAGACCGACAGTTAAAACAGTCAGATGCAGGGACAGGAAGAGAAATTCTTTCGTTCGTATGCGCATGACAAACAAAGGAACAAAAAATAACTGGAAGAAACAGCTGGTCACAATAAAGTAAGCCGTAGGAAGGAAGCCAGAACCACGCCACATCCAAATTTGGACCCCAAGAAACTGTGGCTTAAACTTCGAGCGTGATTTCAACCGTGCGACGAGGCAGCGGAGTTCCAGGGGGGGAGGGGGGGGGGGGACAACTAATTTGGACAAAGTATGCCACAGACCTCCATTACCTGTCCTTAATAGAGTCGACCGGACACGTGATGCTCCTCACAGTAAACTGAGATTGAGTTCAACCAGAGAACCAATGGATTTAAGGTAGAACCCAAAGCACGTGCAGATGAATCAGCATCACAAGCATTTCCTGACAGATCCATGGGTGAGGGCGGTAAAAGGATAATGTGTGTGTGTGTGTGTGTGTGTGTGTGTGTGTGTGTGTGTGTGTGAGAGAGAGAGAGAGAGAGAGAGAGAGACAGAGACAGAGACAGAGAGAGAGACAGACAGACAGAGAGAGAGAGAGAGAGAGAGAGAGAGAGACAGAGAGAGAGAGGTGTTACTCCCAAGTCATTCATCAATACAAGCTGAACAAAAGGCCATATCACAGCAGACAATGCTTTAAAAAAACAAAACAGGCCTATGGAGTAAAACTGTTACTGAAAGAAACTAAACAAGCAGACTGTTGAAGCATAAAGACTACGCATTATAGTCCAGATTATGCAGAATGAACATGTTTAAGTATTCACTTGTGGTCATATCTAGTCCAACACTCAAGAAGATATTAATGCACTAAATAGCGTTACCTGATATTATTGTCATATTAAAGAAAAAACACTTGATTTTTGTACATTTATTTTCATTTTTCTTATCATGGAAAAACTAATCTCACAGCAACTTTTGAGGGTTTGGGGATGGACAGGGTAGAGAGATAACATTCTGATTCATATTTTTCCCTCTGAGGTTTAACAGGTTTCAGTCACAACTTGTATTAATCTGGCATGCATTTCCTTCAAAGTTACACACAAATGCTATAAAAATCGGATAACACATACTGACATGGTAAGAGGATCATAAACTAGAAACGAAAAAAGTAATCACGAAAAATAATAATCTGCTTACATATTAAATCATGTTTCTTTGTGAGCATATCGGAACTATTAGTTCAGCAAGATAACATAAGAGTGCTCTCTCTTGGGGAAGCATTTTTTTTTTTTTTTTTTTTAAATAATTTCGGGCAGTATTTTCGTTTGATGGATACATTCATGTAAATGTATGAAATGTTACACTGCGAAAGACAAATAACAACAACAATAAAAACATCATCGTCCTCATCAAAATGTGATACATTGTCACTACGCCCAGTGCGGTGACACGGATACCCAAATGTAGAAGGGTACCCCCTTTTAATCCACCCCGCCCACACTCAAACTACCCACACCAGAGAAAAAAAAAAGACAAAACACCATATAATAATAGGTGCAACGAATAATCAAGTTCTATTCAAATTCACACTCGCCCACACACTATCAGCCAAAGAAAAATCTTCAAACTAATAATAAAAAAAAAAAAAAACCCAAACACACCAAAATCAGCAATATACATTAAAAATGCCCCAACAACCCCACCTTCGAATCCAGAAAACCTCAAGGGACCCCAACGCACACAGAGTTAACACCTGGCCAGTGATACTCCAGGGACTGTCACATGGTAAACCTGGGACTGTGTCACCCACAGTGCCCGCGCGATACAAACCACAAAGAGGACACAACGACCCCACCCCCCCCCCAAAAAAAAAAAAAAAATCGTTACAATTTCCCCCCTCCACACAATATATATATATATATACACATACAAAAACAATAAATTCCAAGGATAAGTACCGAGCACCAATCCAACAACTTTCGGTGCAGCTAGGTGTTGCAATGACTGCAAGAAATATTGAATTATAAACAAAGCTTGTTCTAAAGTGTCAGACTGTAAAAATAGGAGAGTAATAAACCTACATATCTGCAGTGGCAGATGATTCTGCCTAACTGACAGTATGTGGTTGAGTGTGGGGAAAAAAATAAATACTTTTTAAAATGAACCTTCAGCAAGTGTATAGTCTCCTAAGCGGGAGATCATCTCCAGTGGGGTAGGAAAGCTCACTAATATATAAACTTCTGGTCAGATACGGATATTAACATATACCTTCTGATCAGATACGAGCATATAACTCCTGATCAGATACTGGTATTTCGAGACCTGATTGTTTTTTTTTCTCAGTAACCGCGAAAAGTGGTAATTTGACTCCTCTGCCTTTTCGATTTTTAAGAAGAATGCTATACCAGAAAAAGGCTGGTGTGCAATACCGTAGTATGTTTGTTGGGTTTTCAAAAAACTAACCAAGGTGCCACCTAAGAAGCAAAAGAAAATCATGAAAGAGCAAAACTAGCTACATTTTCTTGTGAAAAGTAGAAAATATAAGAAGATAGCTTCTTAAGACACAAGTGCTGAGGGCCAGTTCTTGGAATGAATCCGCAAGGGACTAAATTACAATAAAACAATAAATTCCAAAGATAAGTACCGAGCACCATTCCAGCAACTTACAGAGCAGCTAGGTGTTGCAATGACTGCAAGAAATATTGAATTAGAAACAAAGCTTGCTCTTATGTCTCAGATTGTAGAAATAGGGGGGGTGATAAGCCTTCGAAATACCGGTATCTTACCAGGAGTTATATGTTAGTGAGCTTCCTCCCCATTGGAGATGGTCTCCCGCTTCGGAGACTATAAGATTGCTGAAGGTTCATTTTGAGAAGCATTTTTTTTTTCCCCATTCACCCACTCAAGCACGTGCTGTCAGTTAGGCAGAATCATCTACCACTGCAGATATGAAGGCTTATCACCCCCATATTTCTACAATCTGACACATAAGAGCAAGCTTTGTTTATAATTCAATATATATATATATATATATATATATATATATATATATATATATATATATAAAAACAACTCACGCACAATACCGTTCACCCTTCGCACGCTCGAACCATCTTTTTTTTTTTTTTTTTTCCACACAAATCAATTCCCACACTCCAACTTTTCCCCCTTGTTTCACGAACGTTCACGTTTTGTGCACTGGTGACCACACTGTCACTGAGGTCCTGATGCCCCAGCAAACGAAGCGCCTAACGATGAAGAATCGACGATGTCACAAAGTTCAACACGGAGTCACTGATTCAAAGTACACTGTGACACACATTGAAGAAAATGAAGAGCCCAGCAGCTCAGCAGCAGGAGGAGGAGCTCCGACGCTCACAGAAGGATGAGCTCGTCCCCTCCCAGTCGTTCGCAGCGGTGACATAGAGGTTGGCCAGAAAGAAATCGGAAACAGGGCAGTACCAGGTAAGATGCCTCACACCAGAGGTTGCAGCAGCAGAGCGGTCAAAACCCGTCGACACCTGGACAAAAAATAGTTTCATGACTACTCTGGCCCGCAACTGATCACAGAACTTCGAGCACACCAGAACTACAACCCATTGTCTCGGCGGCTTCAATGTCGGCCAAGGCATTTGAGCCATCAACCTAACTGTAACACATACACCAACAACAACCAATCTGGCATTCACAATTGTACCAAACGGGACATAAATCAGCCTACAATCCATCCAAAAAAAAAAAAAAAAAAAAAAAAAAAAAAAAAAAAAAGTGCAGTGCACACACACACACACACACACACACACACACACACACACACACAGTTGTTAACTTCCGATTATGAACCCCCCGGCTTTCTCCATATTCTAGAATATCGAAGTCAACAAAGTCAATTAATAATACTGTCTATGTGACAAAAATTATTAACAACCATCCTTTCACATACCATACTATCAATATCATATTATTCAATATCTCAATCAACACACCTCAAATGGTATGTATCCAAGTGGGTCAGGATGATGCTATAATCAATCAACGAAATTATCCACAGGGAATTTATAAAATAATAAAGAATTACTGTTTTCTTCAACAGCACATAATGAATGCCAAACGATTCAACAAACAACACCGGAGAGCGGAAGCGCTCGCCGTTGCTGAATAAGAGACAGTATTGGGTCAACCCCGATATAATATCATAATCCAATAATAAAATGAATGACCACTGTCACTGCCCTGAACTCAAACAGCACAGTATCACCAAAACCGGTAGCGATCGAAAAACAAATGACCGGCGAGGCCATATATGTAACAAAGACCCAGACATGCTACAAAAGCGGAGCGACAGGACGGACGGCCCCCCCCCCCCCCCCCCCCCCCCCCCCCCCCCCCTCCCCCCCCCCCTGCTGGGCTGTACGTGACTAGGCATACGCCTAATCAATTTCAACTTGCAACCAAATCACTGCACTAACTTAAGAATAACACAACAAATTTAAAACTGCCTATTCCAACTTCCAATCATAACCACAAAAATTCATCAAAAAACATAATGCATTAAATTAAATATATCAATGCATAACGCCGCAAATATTCATCAATTCAAACCACCTATGTCATAAAATTCAGCAGCTTCACACAAACAACCATATACCATTTCCTTTTCCAACTACAAAATACCACCTTCACACTCCCTCTTCCCCCTACTCGAAGTCAAAGCACACCACCCCCCCCCCCCCCCCCCCCCCCCCTCCCTTATCGCTTCGGCGCAACAGCCATCCTTCATACGAAAAAAAAAAAAAGGCATACGAAATATTTTTCTTCTCCATCCCGAGCTGTCACAAGGACACACCGACGGGTTTACTGGCAGCCCACTAAACAAACAAAGTGGCGAAACTGCCTCGCCAAACGCTGGATCAGAAGACCTCCGTCTCGAGCCAGGAGTCGCAAAGAACTAAATCAGACAGTCGAAAAAAAACAGACGCATGAAAGTGACTTCGACCAATCATCAATATATTGCCAGGGAACGGCACGACAAAACTCCAGATAGGGGCATAGATAGCGACAGTCGTATACAGACTCGAAACACCAACTTGCCAGAAGACCAATCAGCAATAAAGTCACCTAGGGTGACGAGACCACACTTCCCAATATGGGAACAACTGTGTATCGGCACAGACTCTCGATTATAAATCCCTCCAATCATCAATCGATAACCACCAACAGCTTGTACACAAAGACCATATGTGGACACACAACCATATACAAGCACCAATCTCCAATAGTTGGTCAACCAATCACCCATAAATCACCAAGGTAACAGACTACAAAATCACAAAATGGATACAGCCAAATATAGGCACAAACTGCACCCTCTTTGGTCGATCACCTACCAACAATGACTCGACCAAAACACACACACACACACAAATTAAACACGCATCGCAACTCCCAAATATCGACACGGGGAAAAAGAACTGACCGCTGCAATAACTCCGCCTTACAATATGCGCAATTATGTCCCTTGAAAGTCCGTGCGTCACATACATAAATCGGAGCTAAGGCTGAGATATCTTCTGTATGTCTGACGTTAATAAAAGATAAGAACAATATCTGGATGTTTTTTTTATGATTTTTTAAACATTTTTTTTCTTTGTTGAAATAAACACATTTTTTTTTTTTTACAAGCATCGTAATCAAATTCAGTTGCCCTGTTGATCAATCATACTTAATCACTTTATATTCTGGTGACAAACTGTAAGGGGTTAAGCTGACACACAATCCCATACATCCGCTTGTGTACACATAACTATCTGTATCACCTGCAATTGCGGCGAAGTTGCAAACGCTAAAATGTTTGAAGTGTATACATGACTATCTGTATCACCTGCAATTGCAGCAAAATTGTAATCATCTGTTAAAGTACTCAGTATTGTACCATGACTATCAACCGATGAATATGACCAATCAAAGCCAAAATTTCCAACGTTGCCACCACTGATGCCCAATCATTACCTGAGACATCCAAACGTGTTGTGACTTCTAAGGCATGATCACCAGCATCAGTTGATGGATTAAACTCAGGATTTCTGGGCTTTTCAGTGTTGTTATCAGGATACAAAAATTCTACTGGCGTCTTTTCATGGCGATAAAAAGTAATATGTTGAACCTGAGCAGAAATGGAGACAGAAAACAGTAACTGTCAGTTAATTTATCTCTACACATCGCAAACATAGTGATAAACACATTAACTGCCACAACCTGAAATGAACTATTCCTTGTGACATTACTACTGTTAAGTCAGTTTTATATGTACAAAGTCAATCTCACTAATCATTTCGTTATGTAAATTGTCTTCTTTTGTTTTCATAATCTCAACACAAAAACATAGAATCGATAACAACAAAACTTTCACTAACACAAATCCTGTGTTTGAGTCTCGGTTTCACTATATAGTTCAGCTGCCCACATTTTTTACACATATGTTTATATAGAATGTATGCCCCCCCAAAAAAAAAAATGTAACCCGGGTCAACAACAA
Source organism: Conus betulinus (assembly GCA_016801955.1). NCBI lineage: Eukaryota > Metazoa > Mollusca > Gastropoda > Neogastropoda > Conidae > Conus > Conus betulinus. Next base: position 82,806 of record JADBJO010009246.1, read on the forward strand.
ACAAAAACAAAAATGAAAGACAGAAAAAGAAAAGAACATATATTGCATATAATAAAGTAATGTCAAACATACTCATGTGCTCCTTGTCTTAGAGTAGACGAAAACAAGATGCACTGAAATTCAGTCCTAGCCATTCCACTTACGTCTATGGCAACGAGACTTTTTTTCCCTTGTAGTCTATAGCAACAAGATTTTATCTTAAACCGTCAAACCACCACCCCAAAAATAAATAAAATAAAAAAAAAAAAAAAAAGCAGTTGAAAAAAAAATCCTTACTAACAGTATCACTGCAGAATGGACAAAGTTCTTTTCCAGTGGTCGAGTTCTAAATACCTAGTCACCAGATTACACAACTTGGGGGGGGGGGGGGGGGGGGGGGGGGGGGGGCTGGTTATTTAACTGTTAAACCGAGAAGTGTGCAATGCAGACTCTTCACAGGGATGTGAAAGGGAGCTGGGTGAAAAGGCTTACTTACACCTGGAGGTCAGGGGGCCATGATATTTTAAGTACCATGCACACCACACCAAACCATAAAGCTGACGGATCAAAAGCTGGACAACCCCAAGAACCTTGCAAAACCCAGCAAAAACATACTGTGCTTCAAACGATATCCCTTCAAATCCTTCAAGGCCACTGTGGGTGTTTACAAACCAGAGAGAGGCCCATGCAAAGAAAAAGTGCATTTTCAGGTTTCTGTGTGAGGTTTGAGGCGCCTGTTTTTCAGAGCAAAGGTACGTGAATGCGCCACAAATGCAGAAAAAAACTGGGAATATCAGTGAAGACAAAAGCCACAAAGAGGCAAAGAAGCAGGCACCAGGGAAAGACAAAGGGGAAAATTCGACACTGGCAATAACTGATAGCAAACACCCAAACACTCACTCAACCAGACCACCCAAGGATTTACAAAGACAATAACAGTTTATTAATTATAAATCGACAATACTCATTCATTCCATATGGGGAGAGAGGCCTAACCAAAGAAGACTGAAGACAGAGGAGAGACCAAATAAGAATAGAATGGTAAAGAAGAGGGGAAAGAACCTATCAGTTCTAAGTTACCTATGGAACAAAATAACCCAAAAGCCCAGAAAAGCAAAACCTCCTTCCCCCCGGGACTCCCACTACCAGCCCAACTAATTAAAGAATTTCATAATGAAAGAAGAACGATAGGGGAGAGACAGACTAAATAAGATTCAAGACAGGTCAAAAAACCTTCACACCACCAAAGCAATCACAACCATTTCCACTCAGTCACTCCAAAACAGCCAGACTTCATTTCATTTCCTCGTCAACCCATGCCAGCCTGCATGTAATTCACTCCTATTTCAGTCCCACGTCCACGGCAACACAACACAAGCACGAATACACTTAGACATCACCCAAGTCCGAGTTCCTGCGACGCACGGTCAGCTCTAAATTGTCCCACATCCAGGGCCACATGGATCAGCCCAGAACAGCAGCGTTGAAGAAGTCCCGGTCCCACGTCGTCAGTTCCAGAAGATGGGAGGGGTGGACGTGACAGACCTCCAGGGTGTGTCCAGAGGTGGATCCGGCCTTCTGAGACAAACAGGGTCAACGCCCTGCAGCGACGATCAATACGTGTACAGGGCAAATTATCAGGGTGTGTCTGGGTGTGCATGCGCGCATGCGTGTGTACCGTGAACGGGGACTCTATTTGATCAAGTCTAACCATTTGTTTTCAAAATTTTACTGGAAAATAACTATCAAGCAACTCATCATCCCTTTTTTCACAATGGGATGAAATACTGAAATTATTCTAAAACAATACAAAATATGACACAAAGACAGAGGGCTGACAAAAACAGATAAACACGACGGGGGACGAGTCCAAAGCGTGGGCGTCGGGATAGGAGACCCTTATTTTCCGACTTAATCTTAGTCACACAGGCACTCCAATTAGCGTGATGCGTTCGTCCCGAGTGTGTTGTCAATTAAAGACAGCTAACTATAAGAGAAGGAAAGAATAGACAATATAGACATATGAATAAGGAACCCAGTCTTAGAACCTTAATCTAACCAAAAACAGACTAATTTCTCCCCAAAGACAATTAAGACCCCTTCTGACTGGATTCCTGGCTACGTAGGAGTGCAAAAACTTGACTTGGTCACCAAGGTTTGTACCTTTTCCAAAGGTGCCCAGGAAACCTAATAATAAACGGGAGAATTTGTATCTAAGGAAAACGTTACCAGTAAAGGTAACAACACACAAGAACTATAAGAGAATGTTCTAACCATGAACTTAAACTTGTAAAAATAAAAAAAAAAAAAAAAAAAAAAACAACAAAAAAAACTTGCCTAAATAACTGAGTACGAAACTCACCAAAACGGCGGGTGAAAGGGGGAGATGAAGAGGTAGATATGCTGGTCAGCTCCTGGCCCAGCGAAGAACCCAGGGGCTGTTCAGCCGTTCCCCACCAAGGGAAACCGGTCTGGGGCGACCAAAGGGAAGATGTGCCAGTGGTTGGGAATAGAGATTCCCCCCAAAACGCAGCGCTTTTCCTCCAACCCAAAAGGTTAAGGACCAGCCGCTGATCTGCACCGAAGCAGACAAAAATGACCCCACTGCACTGGGACCGATCCCACTCGACTCAACGTTGAAATCCGAGTGCCACTTCACTCTCTTGCCTCCTTCCTCCAACCCTGAACTCGTGAACACTACCTCTCCGCCAGAGTTAAACTGTACTGACACAAACTTAACGAAAAACACGTGCAGGCAGCACAAAACCGCTCAGCCACACTCCTGTCACCCAACACAAGAAGTGGAAAAAGAAAAATGCAGTGGGGGGATGCAAAAAAAAAAAAAAAAAATACACGGACAGCACGCCAAGTGACCAAAATATGCTGAACAAAAATGACAGCCTAGGATCTGGAGGGGAGAGTAGGGGAGTGGTGGGGACAAAAGCCTACAAGCCTCTTTGTCTGGGTGAAAAGATAGAAGAACTCTTGGAGATCTGGGGCCAATGCTTCCTAAGATGTAAATTTTTTCCACTAAGGTATGAGTTCTAAACTGGAATTGTCCAAACTTATTATTTCAACAATAGACATCCACTGCAATTACATATAATGTTCAGAACACCTTTTTATTTGTTTCTTTTCTAAATCTTAGCAATTAT
>JADBJO010009247.1:0-5000 GCA_016801955.1 Conus betulinus
GACACCAGCGCTCATCCATTTCATTTATTTCCACCAGACATTTTTATCAGCAAGTTTCAAGAAAACAATCAAGTAAAGACAACCAGAAAGACAGCAAATCAAGCAAGCGGAAGAGAGGACAGAGAGGGGGGGTGAGAAACAGACTGAAGAATAACGGTACTTACACCCCCCCTCCCGTCAATCGTTTTAGCCAACGTCCGATCGATCAGACCAGTTTTCACAAAACAATAATTTTGATGAACTGCAAGCAAGCGTACGTCATTTAAACGAATTTAGAAATGCGAATGTGCTGTGTTTTTCTGAAACACGTGAGTTCGGACAGCTCTTCATGACTGTTTGTTACGTGCCACCATCCGCAAATACTGTACGTGCAGCTGCAGAAATCACGGACTCTGTTCACGCTCTGCAGGCCATGTCACCCGACGCACCGTGCTTTATCCTCGGAGATTTTAATGACTGTGACCTCAATTCAAGCCTGCCTTCTTTTAAACAGTATGTGTCATGTTTTACAAGAAAGGATAAAATACTTGATTTATGCTACTGTAATATACCATCTGCATACAAGTGTGTTCACCCCCCTGTTGGTCAGTCTGATCACAATGCCATTCATCTCTTGCCAGCTTACAGACCAAAAGTGAAAACACAACCTATCACTAAAAGCAAGTGCAGTGTTGGACACAAGAAAGTGTTGATGAATTACAGGCTTGTTTTGAATGTACAGATTGGAATTTGTTTTTGAATTCTAGTTTTGACATTAACGAAGCCACCGATGTTATTTCCAGCTACATTTCTTTCTGTGAACACATGATTGTACCTACTAAAACTATCAAAATATTTCCCAACAACAAACCTTGGGTTACAAAATCTCTGAAAATAACTCTAAATGAGAAAAAAAAAGAGCTTTTCAATCAGGCAATAAAAGCGATCGTAAGGTTGTACAAAGAAACTGCAAACGGAGATTGAAGAATCAAAGAGAGCTTACAAGAGAAAAGTTGAAAACATGTTCCAGAATGGAAATATGCGAGATGCATGGAAAGGAATAAAGGTTTTATCAGGTTCAGGTAAATGTTCAACCAAAATATTAGTAACAAAAAAACAGCAAAAGAACAGAAGCAATTTGCAGAAAAGCTGAACGATTTTTACTGTAGATTTGATGATAAAGATTTTAGTAAAGAATTAAAGGAAGTGAAGGAAGAACTCCAAAGCAATGTTAAAAACGATGTTGATGGAAGTGATTCTGTTGTGATTGAGAAAATGATGTTCAGTTTTTTTTCAAACGTTTAAATGTGAGAGAAAGGCAATGGGCCCTGATAATATCTGTGGAAAATTGTTGAAGGTGTGTGCTTCTCAGCAGCTCTCCTATGTTTACAGTCGTTTTGTTTACCTGGTCACTTAGAGAATGTATAATTCCTGTTTATGGAAAAATGCCACTGTATGTCCTGTTCCCAAAAAACGCAACCCAAGCTGTTTAAATGATTACCGACCCAGTTGCCCTCACATCTGTTGCAATGAAATGTCTTGAAAGAATTGTCCTCAGTTATGTTTTAAAAGATACTACACAGTACCAAGACCCGTTTCAGTTCTTGTACGCATTCTCTTTATTGATTTCTCATCAGCATTCAACACCATACAACCACATCTGATGGCAAAGAAACTCATTAACATAAATGTGGGTAACAAGCTCATTCTTTGGATAATTGATTTTTTTCTTACACAGAGGACACAGTCTGTTCGATATCAAAGTGTTGTTTCGTCTTCCAGAGTCATTTCAACTGGCGCACCCCAGGGTACTGTTTTATCACCAGTGCTTTTACTCTGTACACAAATGATTGTTCAGGAAGTGATTCAACTTTGTACATTAAATATTCAGATGACTCAGCACTTGTAGATCTTTCCAACTCTGATTCTGTTTACTTCAAGGAGGTTCAAAGATTTGTTGACTGGTGCGATCATAACTATCTTGATCTGAATGTAACAAAAACGAAAGAAATGTTGATTGATTTTAGAAAGCAAAAGCTGTACCACCACTTTTTATCAAAGGTGCTGAAGTAGAACGTGTTGAATCATACAAATATTTAGGAACTTTTATAGATAATAAGCTGAATTTAAATCCCATGTTGAGTATGTCCACAAAAAATGTCAAACCAGATTATATTGTCTTCGCAAGCTGCGATCATTTCATGTGAATACTGACATTCTTCGGACATTTTATTCATGCTTCTTGGAATCTGTTCTAACTTTCTCATTTATGTGTTGGTATGGTGGGTTGACTGTGAAGAGCAGAAATGTGCTTGAGAAAGTGGTGAACGTGGGGAGGAAAAATCGTTGGTGAGAGACAAAAAAGTCTGAGTGAGCTATATAGGTGCCGTGTTAGTTGTAAAGCGAAGAAGATTACGTGTGACCAGACCCACGTCCTTGCAAATCAGTATGACCTTCTTCAGTCAGGACGAAGATATCGATCGGTTAAATGCAGAAGTGTCAGATTTAAACAAAGTTTTATTCCCCTGTCCATTGATTTCTTGAACCGAGAAGATGTTTAATTGAAATCCAAATTCCTCTATATGAATGTATGTCATATGTGAGAAAATGGTAATGTGGCTAAATTATTGTTTTTATTTGCTGTGAATTGTTTTCTTTAAATTTTTCTGTATCGCGGTAATCATGTATCGATTTGTTGATCTTTTGATTTTTTACCTCTGGTTTTTCTTTTTTTTTTTTTTTTTTTTGGCCTTTTTGGCTTTAGCAGATAAGATCTAACTTGCGTGGTGTACCCCATTCGCGCGGTGTCATCAATTTTGTCAAATTCTGAAACTAGAGGAACGTAACAGTGCTTCATTGCTGGGGGGAAGGAGAAGGTGGGGGGGGGGGGGGGGGGGGGGGGGGGGGGGGGGGATGGGAAATTCTGCGACTGAGAAAGTATTGTCAGCAGAAAGGCATCGGGCTGGTGGTGGTGGGATGGGGGCTTAAAAATAATGTCAATGTTCTGCGTGTGTTGGATCAGAACAGCAGTTGCTGACTCAGCAGCAGTGCAGTGTCTCCTCCTCAGCGAGTAGCCGCACCTGGTAGCCTGACATCGCTGGCTCTTTAAAGGACCTAAAGCTCTGGAGCACAGATGAGAACGATCCAAAATGTGATATAAAAAGGAGAGAGAGTAAAAGTTGAAAAGAGAGGAAGGGCTTTGGGCATCAAGATACTGCTACCGAGCGAGTGTTTAAGATGGAAGAAAGAAAGACAGAACGAACGGAATGAAAAAAAAAAGTGGGGATGGGGGGTGGGAGGATGGGGGTTCGGGGGGGGGGGGGGGGGGGAGGACATAAAACAAAGTGAAGCGGCAGCTTGTTGTGGTGTTGTGGATACAGGCGTGGTGCGGCAACATGAGAGACAAGCTGAGGCTGATCTATCTTCAGACCGACTACCACAGTCCTATGCGATTCAGGTAAAGAGACACACACGCACGCACGCACGGACGCACACTTACACGCACTCTCTGTCTCTCTCTCTCTCTCTCTCTCTCTCTCTCTCTCTCTCTCTCTCTCTCTCTCTCTCTCTCTGTCTGTGTCTCACACACACACACACATACACACATGCACATGCACACGCACGCACGCACGCACGCACGCACAAACGCACGCGCGCGCACACACACACACACACACACACACAAACACACCCACACGCACGCACGCATGCACGCACGCACGCACACACACACACACACACACACACACACGCACGCGCGCGCACACACACACACATACGCACACACACGCACGCACGCGCGCGCGCGCGCACACATACGAAGAAAAAGGCAGAGTGAGTGATAAGTACGGAAAAATTTGCTAACACAGAATTTTTAGAACGTGTGGATCTTTTTTCTTTTTTTTTCTTCTTTTTTCTTTTCGTTTTTTTCTTTCTTTCTTTTCTTTCTTCCTTTCTTTCTTTCTTCCTTCCTTCCTTCCTTTCTTTCTTTCTTTCTCCTTTAATGAAAGAGCCCTTAGCATTTACGTATGCGAGCTCTCACTACTGCCGCCTATAGGAGAAAACCCTTCAACAACAGACGATGTCATGTCAACAACGGCAGGATCGCCATGGTGATGATGTGTTCTGCTTTGCAGGGTCATCGGGCCAATGCAGAACAACGAGGACTTCTCCCGGGCCTTCGCCTGCCCAGCCGGAAGCTACATGAACCCTGAGCGGAAGTGCCACGTGTGGTAGACGACAGGGGGTCAGCCAGCTAGCTAGCTAGCTACCTAGCTAGCCATCACCACCACCACCACCATCAGGGTGGACTCTCCAAGCTGACTGACTGACTGACTGGGGAACCATGCAGGATGGGATTGACTGTCGTTGTGCCGCAGGTTCGATTCTCTCGTATGCGATTGTGGAGGAGGTGGTGTGCTTATGATTTTGCTCACATGGATGACTGACATTCGGGTGGATAATATCAAATTTTATGGGGGTTTCCCCCCTTTTTTATCTGGTGGTTTCAAACGAATGCAGTTTTGGAGGGATTTTTGTTGTTGTTGTTGTTGTTGAAGAAGTTTCTTTGACTTTTTTTTTATCTATTTATTTTTTATTATTATTATTTTTTTTTGTAACACGTCGGCATGTGTCATTCTGGAGTGAAAGTGGATTTCTAGTTATATTGTTCGAATGTGTGAATTCTCAAACATATGGTGTTTGACAGTTTATGATAGATTTTAAATGCACGCACGCGCACGCGCGCGCGAGCGCGCGCACACACACACACACATTCACGCACGCATGCAAACACGCACACGTGCAAACATGCATGCATGTACGCGCGCGCACACACACACACACACACACACACACACACACACACACACACACACACACACATGGGCGCGCACGCACGCAAAACTGTGCTGTGTGTGTGTGTGTGTGTGTGTGTGTGTGTGTGTGTGTGTGTGCATGCGTACCTGTGTGTGTGTGTGTGCGTGCGTGCGTGCGTGTGTGTGTGTGTGTGTGTGTGTGTG
>JADBJO010009247.1:12500-30000 GCA_016801955.1 Conus betulinus
TTTTTTTCTCTTTTTTTTCTTTTCTTTTTTTAATCGTCTAATATCACGGTTAGTGGAAAGACGTTTAAATGAATCACACACACACACACACACACACACACACACACACACACACACACACACACACACACACACACTAAGGGCCTATATCTACCAATATCCAGAAATATCAGTTCTGTGTGACCACATGTATATCCAATACATGGTCGTCAAAGATCATTAGAACATGGAACTGGCTGACATATTACTCATAAGAGTCGAAAAGCTTATGGGTATATATGGATAGGGGAAGGGGAGAAGAGGGAGGAAGGGAGTGAGGGTGGGGGATGAAAAAGCCTTGATCTACTTGCAAATTAGACGCCGAACCATACTAATGTGTTATATGCCTGGAATGGAATTTGAACATTTCAAACATTCACGAATTGGAAGAAAAAAATGCTGTTGGAAGGGAGGTAATACGGTGTAGTGGGTAGGTGGAGGAGTTAAAAAATATATTCCAAGTGGATGAGATTTAAGAAGATAAACAGCCAACATTGCCACACTCCATCCACTCTCATAACTGGGATTGAAAACACTAGACATAGTCAGTGAAAGGTTAAAGGATTTGATCTTATGATAAAGAGGCTGAAGGTGAGTTCTTATACTAGTAGAGTCAAATAAAAAAAATGAGGGATATCGAGAATCTGACCACATGCCCAAGCAGGTGTCAGTTTTTTAGATATCACAGGTACAAGACCAAAGCTATCAGCATTGGACATATTGCCGGGAGTAAACGAATCTACTCAAAGTCTTGTGAATTATGAATTCATTAGCTTTATATTATGCTGTCACATGCACGATTCTCGACGAGTTGTGCGCATCTGCCATGCGTATAGCCAGAGAGGATATTCTGGACTGAATACTATTCAGTGACGAACGTTGACAAACTCGACTGCTAGATCGAGTAAATCTTTGGAGTCAGCCAAGCCTGCTCCTCTCTGTCCCCACTTGTTGGTCAGGAATTGCAAGTTTGTTCCTCCCAAGAGGGTAAGAATGTTTTTCTAAACATGTCGATTCGTTGTAGGACAATTGTAGTTAACCGATAGTGCTTTCTTTAAACATTTTCGATCAAAATTATCAAACTTTTGTAATATTGTGATTGTTTTTGGAAGTACTCCGTTCAGTATGCTCGTTTGTGTGTTTGTTGCCGAATTGTACGGGTTTGGTCGTTTCGATTCTACTTACACTAATCTACCAATACTTATGATGTTGAGCAGTTGGCAGATTGATTTATTTATGGTGCTGTTTAGTTTGTAGGGAATTTTCGTCTGAGGTGCCGGTCAAGCTGGCTGAGTGCACTGGAGGGAGTGTCGGAGCTGTCCTTCGTTCCCCTCCTGTGGTGTGGCAGTCTTCTTTGAGGCCAAGACTCGCTTTTCCACCCCCAGTGCCTTCTTCTTCGACAGCCAGTGGGCCTGCCTACCTCCTGAGCAGCCATGTCTCCCAGGTGTCTTCCCTCCGGATGATTGACCAGTGCTCTACTTTTCAACTTCGTCCCCTGTGTCCAGTCGCAGGTGTGGGACCAGTTATATTCTTCTGCGCCCAGTCTCAGGAGTGGCATTGTGTGGACTGCCATCAACGTGTCAGAAATTGAAGTTGGAGTGATTTTCTTTATGTGTGTGTGCGCAAGTCTACCCCAGCTTGGACAGCAACACACCTGACCAGTGATGTGAATTCCAGCAGGATTTAATTCATATCTCGAAAGACTCAAATGATAATTTTCTTGAGAATGTTACAATTTTGTTGTTGTTGTTGTTTTTATTGCATTGTGTCATACGTGATGCAATGAATTCTTTTCCAGCCTAACAGGGAATGTGAGTGTACACACATGTTGATATAATCAAATTAGTTTACAATTACTTGTTGGTGTTGTTCATGTGCTAGAAAAAAAATCATTTCCATCTTCTCATTGTTTATTACATGTACACTCCTTGCTAAATGCCTGTTCGTGCTGTTATGTTTGTAGGGTGGTGTGAGTGAATGAAAGAACGATTTGATAAAATACACACAAACAACTTAATGGCCTTCAGACATCCAAGAGACAGATTTAACAGATCTGTTTACACGCATCCCTCACTCCGCTCTGTGACATTTGGTTTTAGCTAAGATGCATATCAGCATTAAAAAAAAAAAAAACAACAAAAAAAAAAAAACGATTGTTTTTTTTCCACTGCCCATTTTGTTCAAAGAGCTGAGCATTTGGAAATACCAGAATTCTTATGAAAAGATTGACTATAGCACATGTTTAAAAAAAAAAAAACTTGCCGGTGCTGTTGTAAAAATGTGTATATGTGTGTTAGTTTGTTTTGCACCCCCCCTCTCTCTCTCTCACTCTCTCTGTGCGTGCGTGTGTGTGCGCGCGCGTGTGTGTGTATGTATGTGTGTGTGTGTGTGTGTGTGTGTGTGTGTGTGTGTGTGTGTGTGTGCGTGAGTGCGTGTGCGCGCGCGCGCGCATGTGTGTGTGTACGTGCATAAGTGTGTGTTTGTTTCTTCCTCCCTCTCTCTCTCTCTCTCTCTCTCTTTGTGTATGTGTGTGTGTGTGTGTGTGTGTGTGTGTGTGTGTGTGTGTGTGTGTGTGTGTGTGTGTGTGTGTGTGTGTGTGTGTGTGAGAGAGAGAGAGAGAGAGAGAGAGAGAGAGAGAGAGAGAGAGAATTTGTGTCTGTGTGTGTAATTACAGATACAAAATATGAAATACAAAATACTTTATTCAGATTCTACAAGGCCATAACATCTTAGTGAACAAATAAATAGGCATAAGCAACCATAAAGCAGTCATGGTACTGAGCATGTTAAGCGCGCAAATATGTACACATTGTGATCAAAGAACAAGAAATAGTTCATACGTGCACATGCAAGATGTTTAATTTCGTATCTTCAATCTTTCTACCACATGAATTCCTAATTTAAACAATTATTTTTTCAGAAGGATTTGAGCAGAGCAACTGAACATTTAAGCTTGAAGGAAATCTATAATAACAGATGGGAATGTAGTAGTGTTTTTTTTTTCTCGCAAAGATGAATACTTACTTTAATACTTTAGATAAAATTGGCATCAGTCTTCTATCACATTTCCATCACACTGGCTACAGTTTAAGTTGTTAGTCACGTTTCCAAAGCTAGCAATGCCGTTCAAAGATAGTGTACTGTATCTTGGAAAGCAGATAGCTCGACGATGTTCAAAGGATGTATCAAGACCAAATATATTGATGTATCAAGACCAATATCCCAGGATGAGCATTCATGTAATCTGAGTAGGAGGAAAGGGAATCATGCTAATCTTGTCAATGAGCATCATGAAGACGTTCATTAGACGTTTTAAGAGATAAGGGTGGATTACCAACATCGTGCATTTCCCAAGTTAATCCATATCCATATGAACATATAATTCACCTTTTATTTGTTACCTTTTTTCAACCAGCTAAATCGTGTTTAAACAACATCAGATAGCACTGTTCTTGGATACTTATTGTCTTCCATACCAAGCAGTCTGACCCAGGACTTTACCACACGGGAAAGCATTTCAAGGTATGTTAGAAATCTACCGCATTCTCCTACAGCAATGGTATTTTTCTAACGTACCTTCCAACACCCAAGACCATCATGCGCGTGCGCTTTCCCAATTACGTCAAATTACTTAACGCCACAAACCCCAAAACCATATAACAAGATAGGTTTTACTTTTGTGTCAAAAGTTTTGAAAGACAGTACTGGCAGGCAGATTTCTAAGCCTGAAGAACAGTTTCTTTTTTTCCTGCTACTGCTCTGTGTTTCTTCACTTGATACATTTTCCACACATCAAACCCGTTCAACGTAGATAAAAAATGATACCTAAGCAGTTATAATTCGCTTCCACAGTTATTTGTTTACAAGCGTAATGCATTTTTTTAAGACCATTTTTTTAAAAACCACAACTTTTTTATATTATCAGTTAGCCCCCATTGAGCACAATATTGTTCAAGACAATTAATGTTCCTGTTTAGATCAGCTGCAGAGTTAGCAATTAATGTGATGTCATCTGCATACATTAACAAACGCACACCAGGTTGGTTATTCAAAAGGTCTAAGCTCTAAATCTATTTCATTGCTGATAAAGTTCAAACAAAAATATGGAAAAAGGAGAGGACTCAAAATGCATCCCTGTTCCACGCCAGACAAGCAATTGAAGTAGTCCGTGACCTTGCCACTAGTCTGACAGAAGTTTTAGCTTTCTTGTGCATGTTTATAGCGTTGAAAACATTTTTTTCCATGCACACCTTTTTGCAACAGTAAAAACAGCAACTTCTTCCTGTGTACACGGTCAAAGGCCTTTGAAAAATCAACAAAGAGAGTAAAATCGGCCACCTTGTTTTGTTACACATTTTTGTACTAGAACTTGTGGAGTGACTATATCATCAATTGTGCTGTAGCCCTAGTGGAAACCAGCTTGTACCTCCGGGATCAAATCATTTTCTTCACAAAACTGATCAAGTCTTTCGTTTAAGACAGTACTGTATAATTTACTAACAACATTCAAAAGAGAAATGGCACTGTATTTGTCAACCTTTGTTTTACTTCCTTTCTTATGAAATGATCAAAAACATTCAGCTTTCAGGACACAATCCAGATGAAAATACTTTATAAAACAGGGGGTAAATGAAATTGTACAAAAACCATCAGAGGCACGCAGGAAAAGTTCGATGAAAAAGACCGTCAGGGCCAGCTGTCTTACCGCTCTTTAATTTGTTAGATGCCCTACGGATCTCTGCTTCTGTGATGTTGTTATCCATTTTCAAACTAGCACACTGCTCATGGTCTGAACATCTGCAGGAAACTGCGAGTCATCCGATGCCTGTCTCACATTGAAAAGATGGTTAAAGTCATCATGCAGAGCACGCAGAGTTACTATTTCCTGTTTGATCTGAGTATTTGAAGTTTAATACTTTCATTAAAAAGTAAACTCTTGAGTTTTCATCAAAGCATGAGTCGGTCAGTTCTTTTATCAGCTGTTTACTATATTCTAATTGTTTAACTTTACGAAGAGCTTTTAAACTCTATTTTCCATCAATATAACTATCTAAATCCTCCTGTCTGTTTGTGTGTTTAAAAACACTTAAAATATGTACTTTCTAATATTTTTGTCTTTTTTTTTTTTTTCGTTTCATACTTTATCACCTTTCTGCCTTTGACGCAGTCATAGAATTATGCCTCAAGAGACTTAAGAAGATTCTTCGTTTCTTGATGAAGGACGTACCATCATCAAATAAAAACAAACATGCTTTTGTATCACGTCACATAAGAATTAGGCTCTCAAACGCTTCATACAATGAACGACCAAAGACCTAGCACTGGTTTCATGCTTTTTTTTTCTCCCATGCCGATGATTGATCTCATTGGGTATGGATCTATAGAGAATTTATGCGCTATGAATTCTCACCTTTCTTTTGCTCCCCATGAGCAAACACTTTTATTCACCTGTAAAGATATTTACAAATGGAAAACGTGAAAAGCGAACAGTACTAAACATAACAAAATGGACGGTAGATCTCATCTTACGTAAATGAATTGCAAAGCAGCATAAGTTTACAAAATGAACAGCAAATTCTATTTAACAATACAAACTACAAAACAAGCACAACATTGTGTCTATACTATCACTGTCACACGTTAACTTTCTTACTGTACTGAAGCGTTGTCCTCTTTTTTTTTCTAAATCAATAATCAAGAGAGAGAGAGAGAGAGAGAGAGAGAGAGAGAGAGAGAGAGAGAGAGAAGAATAATGAACAAGAACAGGTTTTTTTTTAAATTTCTTCAGGCCCCAGTCCCTAGAATGAGGTCAAGTTAACACGTAACTAAAATACACCTACAATACAAACAACCAGCTTTCTATCGTGAGACTGTCAGCAAAGGTTTACCATAACTTCATGGCATTAAACAGATTCGGATTCAGATAATTTATTCGTAAAAGGCCATGGCCCCTAACAAAGGGGTGTGTGAACATATACAGCACAATAATTATAAACAATTATAAGACGTAATGAAACAAAAAGCAAATCGTTGTCACATGTTTAAGCAGAACGGCTTTCTCTCAGTTTAAAGGCTTTGTACATAAACAATGAAAATTGTTTAGCAACTTCAGCAGAGGTAGAAGACAGAAGTAATTTAGTTTAAACAAAGATGGCTGTCATATAATATTTGGGCTTAATGAACTTTTCTCTGATGTTTCTGGAAGCTGGGCAGCATAGAACAAAATGTATTTCTGTTTCATGTGACTCTCTGCATAAAGGACAAATCAAATCCCAAATATAATAAGTTCGATATCTAAAGTAACGGCAAGCTAATTCTGATAGTCCTATAGTAAACTTTGCCATTACATGCTTTAAGTGCCTATCTATATCTAAGTTCAAGTAAGTTTTCAAGTTATGAGTACATGAGAAATTCCTATAGAAAATCCAACACATCCCTATCATGATGTGGTCAGACCATTTCTGCCATCTGCAGTGCAGTCCATGAGCCGCTGACTAAAAAGTAGTAAAAAGCCTTTCATATTTTCGACACCTGGGTTCAACCAGACGAATCCGAATCCATATTCATATAGAGAGGGTCGCACTTTTGTCACCCACTTAATTTAACCTTCAATATCTAAGTCATACAACAAATGATACGCTTTACAAAGTATTCTGGTACCTTCCATGTAAAGTAATTTCACTCAGTATCGGATACATTTACCAGCAGAGACAATGTAAATAGGAAATCGATCAGTTTCACCATAAACAAGATAATTCATTCAGAGTACGTCTATCAACATTTAGAAACTTCTTCAAAGCGAAATCATTGACTGACTCACAGAAGGTAGCCACTTTATCTAATCCCTATAACTCAGATTCATATTGTACAATTGGCTGAACCTGGGCATCAAAAAGTTTGATAATTAATGTAAAAGATCAATTATTTAGAACATGTAACTTTTACATGATACGAATCAAAACATCGTTCGCCTTATTTGACAGGTTTTTGCATCTACCAGCAAAACTCTGTCGAGTTGAGAATAAAATACCCAAATATCTATAGGTATTGACAACTGGCATAAACTTACCGTCATACAGTCATCTTTCTCAAGCACTTAAATATCCACCTTTACGGAATACTATAATATTGCTTTTGTCCTTATTCACTGCTAACTGCAGAGATCTAGCAGCACAGTGTAAACTAATAAGCTGTGTTTGTAAACCTACAACAGTTTCTGACATAAAAATAACATCATCAGCCAGCTAAGGAAAACAATTCAAAAGCATCAAGCGAAAGTGAAGCACCATGTCTACCATTATTAATTACGTCAATAGCTAACTTGTTAATAAACAAAGAAAACAAAATGGGACTGCATGAGTCGCCCTGTTTTTACTCCTTTTGAAAGTTGATATGATCTGTAAGTTTTAATCCACATCGGACCCTGGTTCTTACTCCATCATACATACTTCTAATATACTTACAAAGTTTAACTTTAATACCATTTTTAAGCAAGACTGGCGACAGAAAATTCCTATTAATCGAGTCAAAAGGTTCTTTTTCGACGTCTATGAAAGCTACGTATAATTTTCTGTTATAGGAAAGCTGCTTCTGTACAAGTACAAACAAAGTAAACATATGATCAACAGTTGAATAAATTTTTTTTGAAGCCTGCTTGATGATCACCTGTGATGTTATTTTTTTCTTCTATCCTTTCCTGCAGTCTATGATTAATAATCATTCCAAACAGTTTACAACTAATATCACTGAGGGAAACCCCTCTATAATTGCTGGGATTGTTAACACCGCCCTTCCTATAAAATTTCAGAATATAGACTCCGTCCAGTTATCGGGTAACATACCACTATCAAACAATGTATTAAAATAATTTCAGAAAGAAGTTTACCCCCTGGTTAGAAGAATGTTTGAATAACTCACCGATAATGCCGTCAGGGCCAGCTGCCTTACGATTTTTCAGTTTTCCTAATGCTAGTAGTACTTCCTCATGTGTAACTGCCGGTTCATAATCAATAAACCCAACACTGCTCACAGCAAACACCTTTTCGACTGGAGTATTATCAGCATTTGTATCTAATAAGGTTTGGAGATGCTGAAACCATATATCAGGGGTAATACTGTTTCTGGGCTGTTTTCTTTTGATCGACACTCTGTGGATAGTATTCCAAAATTCCTTTTGACATTTCACAGATGAAACGAGTTTATGTAATAAAGATTTATTGTACACTATACCTCTGTCCTCTGTAACAAGTGCTTATACTCTCGTTTAGCAATTGTATAAGCGTCCCTGTCTTCTATTTTTTTAAGTGCACGACTAATTCGTAATAATGTCCCAACAATTCTTTCTCTAGAATCACATTTTTTATCATACCAACCAGAAGATGTTTTTACTGCTATCCAAAGATATACATCTTTTCATATCGTCAGCACTTTCTTTTATGCAAGCATTAAACATGTTCAGGGCTCGATTTAAATCCACATTTAATAAAGGTATCGCGCTATTTAGCTTTGTTTGAGTTTCTACACTACATAACATATCTTGAAACAAACTAGCATTTTCATCATTCCATACACCTTTTTCTATGACATATTTCTGTTTTTGGTTGCGGGCATGCACAATATTTTCTGTAGGGAAAACAACATGAAGTGACACAGGTAAATGATCAGAGTCGATACGTTTCTAATACACTTAGCCTGCATGAATCAAACAAACGAGCAAATAGTTCACTGGAAATGTGCAATAATCGTCAATACTACATCCATAGTCAGAAATGTATGTATAGCAACCTTCATGGTCGCCTTTACATACCCCATTACGAATACACAGATCAAAAGCTGTACATACATTCAGCAACCTCTTTCCATAGTTGTTCAAAATGCAGTTTTGAGAGTGCCGGTCAATTCTAAGATGGCTATCGTACTGTTTATCAGAATAATTATTTACAGATATATCTTGTGAAATATTAAGAGGTTATACTATCTAGGCCAAATATATTTTTGTCAATCAAAAAGACGCAGAAATTCTCATGATCAACGTCAATAGTCTTAACAAAGGATGAAAACTTTTTTTTAATCTAGCAAATGACCCCTTCCGACCCTCCTCCTTTGTTTTTAAAATTTAATGGCGGATTTACAAAATACTTTATAACCAACAAAGGAATCAGCACGACACACTCTTCCACAAATGTTTCAGATAAACACTCAAAATCAAACTCCTAAAATGAAAGACACACAATCATAGTCAGTAAGTTTAGAAAATAAGTCATTCACATTCCATGATAAAAAAAAGAGAAAGGTTTATTTACATCTGTACATTCCGCGTCCTTTACTTCATTGCACGTGTTTTCAACGCACTGCGCAAGCTCACCGCCCTCACCCACAAACCACCGCTCACCACTGCCGCTGCTACCAGTGACAGGCGTTTGTACCCGTGTATGTTTCATGTGGTTTCCTTTCCTTGTCAAACCAGTCTAGAGAAACGTTTCCTCACGTTGCCGCCCCCCCCCCCCCCCCCCCCCCCTGTCTGGACTCTTTTAAAAACTACCTTGGTCATCTGGGAAATACTTCCTGCCATTCATAAGCAGATGATCAAAAATCATCGTTGCTCTTTTTACCTTCACATCTTGCTCTCTTCAGGTAAGGGGAATGGCCACGTTTAATTTCTCGTACACGAGTGGGAAAAATCCTTTTCGATAGTTTCCTCTTTTTCTTTCATAGTATGCCATTTGCCTTTATAGTAGGAGCAACGAACAATGATAGGAGAGTCTGATTTTTTTATCTAACCTGTGAGCTCTATCAAACTCGATGTCCCCGGGGTCATTTCAAGTTTATCCATAGTGAGGTCATGGATCGTACCTTCACTCTGTTCAGCAGATTTATTCTGACCTCTGGGATAGTGCAGAAGATCAAATTATTACATTTAAATCTTCCCTCCAAATCGTCAGATTTTAATTCTAATCGTTCCATTCTTGACATGAGGTCAGAGTTCTGTTTTACCAGATCCGAATGTTCTTTTCTTCAAGTCTCCACCTGTTCCCTCAGGTCCTGTACAGCACTTTGTAGCCCAGTGAAACTGGTCATTTAGATACCTGATGCTCATCTCCAGGTCCCTAAATTTATCATTCATTTCGGGGGCTGAATAGCTCAGTGGTAGAGAGCGCTGGACTCGTAATCTCGGTGATCTTGGGGTTGCGGGTTTGAATCTCCGACCGGGCCGTTTCGGTACAGGGGGCTTTTTTCCTTCAGAGTTAACATTGGTTCTGACTTTTTTCCCCACACATTCTTCGAATGAGACTATAAACCGAGGTTCCGTGTGTGAACGCACGCATAACACTTGCACACACGTAAAAATCCTATCACCAACTTTCGGAAGAGAAGGCCAATTTGGCCGTTGGTATGGATGACATGCTACACATAACATGCACCTTACCCGAAGTTGGAGTATGGCTGCCTTAATGTCGGGATTAAAAAAATGGTCATACACACACGAAACTGCACTCCCTTTCTTGGGTAGATTGGATTGATCCTTGCCTGTCTATACAGGTAGTGTCCGCAGGAGTATCAGCCTGCGTACGCAGAAAGAAAGAAAAGAAAAAAATTCGTTCTTTTTCTTTAAAATCACAGTTCATTGACGTCAACATACCCTTGAGGTATTAAAACACGACGGTTGCGTTTTAGCTGCCACGGTCTTGCTCAAAATTATATATAACGATCATTCTTTAAATTTACCCAGCAGGAAAAAGTCCTAGGCTTTGTCAAAGACTATACACATGCGTACTCGTGCGCGAGCAAGCGCGCGCAAACAGATTTTAGTACTCAATCAAAAGCTCATAATGTTACTATTTGTTTGCAACATCAGCATAGTTCATAGTCATTTTTGCAATGCAGTTTTCTACCTGATGTTAGGTTTTCAAATATTCCTGAAAACAGGAAACAGAGGAAGTACCTTTTCACCTCTGTATTTGTATACAGAGAACTTTGTAGAGTAACGTATTCATTTCTTGTTTGATTCGCTCACATTCTTCATCAGTCTAGGTGGGTTGTGAACAAAATTCACATTTGTTTTGTTTTGACCTCTCGTTTTTTTTTTTCTGCAGCGTTTTGAATGAAATTTATAAATCTGTTGCACGCTTCTTCAACATTATCATCTAGAGCTAACATGTACTGTTCATATCCTTCCTGAACATAACCATGACGGTAAGCATCGAATGACTCAGCATGCTGTTCTAACCCTGAATAGCTAATTCTGTTTTCTAAATCTATTTCCGTCTGATCTTGAACCGCATAAACAGATTCCTAACAGACTTCAGTAAAGTTTCGTCCAAAGTTATCAACCCCTGAATCTTCAGATTTCCGTTCATTTTGAAGCTCTTCAGCAAATCTAATTCTTGAGATTACGGGACATTCTCATTTTCATAATTCGTATTAAAGTCAGAAAGTCCAGATGTCCTAGCAATAAAATCGTCACATAACATCTATTGCAGGTCAAGGTTTGAGTACAATATGTGTGACATGTAGTCTCCAAGTTTCTTAATCTATCATTATATCATTACCATGAATAACAGATCGGTCCTGACGTACATACACAAAACCCACCAATACATCTGATGAAAAATTGGATACGGACTTATCAATCTTTAGAAAACAGTCATCAGCTGATTTAATAACTGTATCACACGTAAACCACCGACTTGTGTACACACACAGCAACCCGTCCTTTTTATCTTTGCGCACGAGGAGTCTAAAACACTGTGTAATCAGGGAATGCTGTTTCTACAGCATTTTGTTCTCATGACCAAATTTGCGAGAAGATCTTATACTCTTCACAAAAGCATTTCCAAGGTATAAATTTTCAGTTTGTTGGCAAGTCCATGAACAGTCCATGTCATCATGTCTAACAGTGAGTGATTACGGGCATGAGGAAGCTCGTGATTTAAGGAGTCGATTGCTATGTTCCCATATTCTGTTTCGTTTGTGACTGATACAGCCTCTACTACACAAACACACAATTCTCTTGCCTGACAGTTTGTTTCTGAGTGATCTTATGTTATATCACTGGCTGCTGGGTTTTGAGTATGCTCATTATCTAACGTGTCATCACCACTTATGCTGGTTGTTTGCGTGAAAGGCGTCACCGTGTTATCGTGTATCACATAGTTTACTGCATTACAAGCATCACCTGGTGGAGGTACCAAAGTGGAATCCTCATTATTTAATAACACCACTAGCATCATCAAGTGGAGGTACCAAAGTGGAATCCTTATTGTTAACTACATCACTAGCATCATCTTATGGAGGTAACAAAGTGGAATGCTCATTATTAACTGCATCACTAGCAGGTGGAGGTAACAAAGTGGAATCCTCCCTGCAGGTCGGTCAGTGAAAAATTGCGACAAACAGCGCGAAAAAAAAAGCAAACTGGACTGCTCGGCATAATACAGAGAAGCGCACAAACAGGCGTCAATGTTGTCTGCTCAGTAACTGAAACTTATTCTGTCGAAATTGTGACTGTGAATGACAGAGCGTTGACAAAATGTGTGCCGCTTCGTTTTTGATAGCGCGGGTGAATCTCTCTCTCTCTCTCTCTCTCTCTCTCTCTCCCTCTCTCTCTCTCTCTCTCTCTCTGTTCGTCTGGGTGTGTGTATGAATGTGTACATATATATGATATGACTATATATATATATATATTTTATATATATATATATACATATATGTGTGTGTGCGTGCGTGCGTGCGTGGTGTGTGTGTGTGTGTGTGTGTGTGTGTGTGTGTGTGCGCGCGCGCGCGCGCGCGTTTTGCTGATATAGGGATTACGTTTCTTCTGTTAGTTTATTTGTTTGTTTTGTCTGTTCTGCGTCCCGAAAAGACGTAGAGATAAACATTGTCAAGGAGCAGGCATTGTATGGGCCACTTCACCATGGAACTCTTATTCCCTCCATGTCCATCACAGTCCGCAAAACTCGCCACTTAACACCAATATCTCTATGCAGGAAGTGTTTTCAAAAGATAAACTCCACTCTGACCTTTTCTCCAGAGTTTTTTTCCTCCGACCTCCTTTTTCAGAAGTGATTTTATCAATAAAATGAAGAACAGTGTATGTGAGAGCGTCCTTGCACGCGCAGTGAAGCGCTGTGTGTGTGTGTGTGTGTGTGTGTGTGTGGCGTGTGTGCGTGTGTACGATTGTGTTGTGTGTGTGTGTGTGTGTGTGTGTGTGTGTGCGTGCGTGCGTGCGTGTATGTGTGTGTGTGTGACCACAAAGGCAACGTCAGATGTGACCCTCTTGCTCCTGAAAGTTCGTGTTGACGTACGTATGGTCCGGGTTCGTTTCCAAGGAACGTCGCCCCCTGCAATCACACACACGGCTGGAGTACGAGCCTTTTCTCTCTCTCTTTCTCTCTCTTTTTTTGTCTCTGTCTGTCTGTCTGTCTGTCTCTCTCTCTCTCTCTTTCTCTTAATTTGGTCTGTCCGTCCGTTTCGATCCATCTGTCCATCAGTCTCTTCGTCTCTTCTCTGCCTCTCTGTCTCTGTCTGTCTGGCTGGCTGTCTGTCTGTCTGTCTGTCTCTCTCTCTCTGTCTTCTCTCTCCCTCTCTCTCTCTTTCTCTGTCTTTTCTCTCTCTCCTTCCCTCCGTCCCAACCCATCCCAGTGTCGAATCGGTCTGTCGGCGTGTCTATCATTGTTTCTGGCTCTCGCTGTCTCTGCCTATCTGTGTCTGTCTGTCGCTCTTCGTCACCGACGAACTTTCATGTCTCAATTGAATGGCTTGCGTATTACATTTTGAATTGATAGACTGGTCATTTCTTTAAATCGATAAATTATCTCCAACCATATCATGACAGGCTGGTTCTACCAGTCATTGCATGAAACGACTACTCATTTTCCCTTTTTTTTTTCTTGAAATGATGCCACTTTCTTTCTTATGTAATGAAATGACTAAGTTATGTTCCCATTCATTTTTAAAAATCTATTAGCTATTTTCCAGGTTATTTCATAAAACGACTGATCATTTCCAGCCATGTCACTAAACGATTAATTACCTTTCAATCGTTTCTCACGAAATTATTTATTACTTTTCGAGTCAGAGAGTGAAATGGATGAGTTTTGATTATCTCTCTCTCTCTCTCTCTCTCTCTCTCTGTGTGTGTGTGTGTGTGTGTGTGTGTGTGTGTGTGTGTGTGTGTCCTCTACACACTTGAACTTAAAGCATGTCCACACTTCAGTAGGAAGTGTGCACACGATGTTAGTCGTCACGTCGTGGACCTCAGTTCACTTTCTTGCCATATGCTGACGACATCGGCAAATGAACAGAAGTTTTAGCCGCCCTGGCGAAATGGCCCGTGTCGCGGACTCCCGGCTGGGAGGTCGTGGGTTCGATTTCCATCGGAGCCATGTGGGATTTTTTCCGCCCCGACCGGCTCTTACTGAATTTGCTACGGGCTCATTTGGGAAGACTGGGACCACATAGTCGAGTTTCGTCCATTTAACGGATGCGTCTCGGAGAGTATTGCTCAGATTTACACTACCAACACTGCAGGTGTCTGTATCTCTCGGGCCTAGTTGACGCCAGGATATATCATGAAAGTAAAAGAGTACCGCTTCGTCAAGCAGTCTTGACCTGAATGGAAATCCATAGCATCATCTTCATCCTCCTCATTCTCATCGATCGGCATAAGAAAAATAGAATTTACTGATTTTCAGATGGTTTCTGTTCTCCCTTCAGCGGGTCCATCAGCGGCAAAGCAAATCATTCCTATCCCGCTCATTATAAGCACCCCCTTGCACAGCCATATACAGACATGCCCTGTCATGGTCCAAGCACTGCACTGGGTATTATTGATATTAGATCATCATGAACGGCCGCCGACCAATACTTTTGCCGCCGACCTATACTTTTGCCACCTGTACTGTCGCCACCGTTGCTCGGAGTTTCGCCGTCTGTACTTCCGCCGCGCCGGATACGTCTCTTTGATTGGGGAAACTTTTCCCTTCGCACAGCGATTCTTGAGTTGGGCGAGAACTTTTGTGAAGACTGGCCACACGCCACAATTAGGATTTGGCTCTAAATCATCATAATTATGATCCATGTAAGCGTTTTCACAGCATACATAAGTTTGAGCCAGCATTTCATGTTAAATTGATGATTGATCAATCAAATAACCACCACCACACGACCCCCCCCCCCCCCCTCCTTCCATCACAAATCATTTCACTTGTTCAGGATTCCCACCGATGACATCATTCACAATCGTCAAATACATGAAATTCTCCTTAACTGACGTCACATTTCAGACCTTCTCACTCACCCATGACCCTGTCTTTGTGTCACTTGGTTCCCACCAAATTGCTTCACTTCTTTCATTTTTATCTGTCTGCATGGAAACCCCTTGGCATGTGCCTTGATGGGCATATGAAAGAAAAAGAAGGTAACTTTCAAACACAATCGAATTCTCAAAAAATATCTCATTGTGCCTGTCTGCAAATACTCGACTCCTTAAGCAAGGCCTAGGCGCATCAATCTTTGGTGTGCAGCCATATGTCAGGTACATTTGTCTTCGTATTTACAGCATGCACATGGACAGAGCATGCGTCGTGAGACTGAGCTCCATCGTGGAATCTCCGATGTAGAAAGTAACTTTTGTGCCCAGACCAAAGGGGACAAATGCTGATTTTAAATGAACACGCTGAATCACTAAAGGAAAACACAATATGTCCTACCGTAAGTGTAAATTAAAAGTTTGCCGACTGAAATGCGACCTGCAATGAGTGAGCACTGAAGCAAACTTGAGCGAAACATATCCTCCAGTGTAAACCTGACCATGGTGACTAATCATTATATCAACCACTATTGTCTTCAGTTTTGAAAGCCGATAGATAAAGATCCCGACAGCAGAGAGAGAGAGAGAGAGAGAGAGAGAGAGAGAGAGAGAGAGAGAGAGAGAGAGAGAGATGCAAAATTGCCTGCACTGATGAAAGTGTCCTTTTTTTCTTATCCAGTGAAATATGTCACAATAGTCGGCGAAAGCATAGGCGGCGAAAGTACAGACGACGAAAACAGATGCATCGAAAGTAGAGGGCACCGACCAGTGACCTATGGTGTAGTGCTTAGTTTTGAGGAATACGATTCGGGAGATAGCTACCTGAAGACACTTAGATAAGATAAGACAATGTTGCTTATAGCCCAGCCGACCGCAAAGGGCCACATCAGGGCTGTCACCACGTTAGAATCAACTCACAAGTCAAACATCCTTTTAAATGACATCTTCTACAAACGCACCAGTAACTTCATTAAAAATCTTTCTTCCGTGAAATCTTAAATCAGATGAAAAATGTCAGTCTCTCTCAAAAACCCAAAGATCACGTCAGGCATGACATCCCTGAATATGATTTTCATGGACTCTGCTGTAAAATGTTTGTGTCTCACATCGTGCAAGTCCCAACACTCCAAAAGAATATGTTTCATTGTGAGTGGCATATGACATGGAATGCACCACGGAGCTTCTTCACTCTTTAAAAGGTATAAATGGCTAAAATACGAATGGCCGGTGTGCAGCCGGCACAGAACTGTTTCTTCTTTACGACCACCAGACGACACTTGTGAAGTATCTATTTTATTGAAAATGTATTAGCTTTGGCCGGCTCTTGTCAAGGACTGTTCACTCAGCTATGGGCTGAAAGAGGAAGACTGGAACCGAACAACCGAGTGCCACCCAAGGATGCGCCTCTGAGACTGTTGCTTTAATTACTTCATCGACACGACAGGTATCTGAATCTTCCGGGCGTGGTTGACGCTAAGACACTACAAAAAGAAGCGTGAAGCCTCAGACCGAAATGTCATTGCATAACATTGTCTCTTACTTATCGTTTCATGACTCGATGAACACGACAAGTGTCTGTATCTTCCGGGCCTGGTTGACGCTGAGGCACTATGGAAAGGAAGAAGCGTAACGCAGAATCCTCTCATGTAGCCTCAGACCTAAATGTCACTCCATAGCATCGTCTCTTGTTTGTCGTCAACGACTGCTATTTAAAGAAAAGTTTTAAGTTCAGTTGCTGTCCGTACCATGCTCTCCAAGGAGTCATGGAAACTGAGACAGCACGAAAACAAAATTGAGTGATCGAAGGCCAGGCGCCGTGGCAAAGTGGTTAGCGTCGCGGACTCCTGGCTGGGATGTCGTGGGTTCGATTCACATCAGAGGGTTTTCCTTTTGGGATTTTTTTTGCCCTGACCTGCTCCTCCCCAAAGTTGAGTTTGCTATGGGCTCATTTGAGAAGACTGGGACCACACAATCAGTTTCATCCACTTAATGGATGCGTCCATGTGAGTATTTGCTCCAATTTCCAGACTAACATTGCAGGTTTCCATATCTCTCGGGCCTGGTTAAACACCGGAACACATTATCAAAGCAAGCGTAAATACAGCATTGACATGCAGTCTCAGACGAGCTTCATCTTCATCATCTTCATCC
>JADBJO010009247.1:35000-40000 GCA_016801955.1 Conus betulinus
TGAACCTATGCAAGATTCTTATTTCTGGGATGAAGATGTTAATGTGAGAAATATCAAACCTGTCACAGACACATCAAGCCGATCGAGGGCCCGTATCGTTGAATAAGTTCACTCACGGGATCTGACCAAGAGCCCCACTCATAATTCTGTGGTATTCTCTCCACATTTAGCTTCAGAAATAACTTTTATTATTTCATCCCTTCTTTTGTGGATCTACTATATTTACCTTTGATGCATTTTGAATCTTCAAGGGAAGGGTTGAATAATTTTGAGGGGGGGGGGGGGGGGGGGGGTAATTCATTGCTTTTTGCTAACCCAATTTATTTATACAATGTTTCTCGACTTCCTTTTTTTAACATTTCATTTTTTTTTCTACCCTTGCCCTATTGGAGGTCCGTTAGATTTTATCTTTTACCAACCTGTTAATGGCCAGTAAGGATGAGCTTGCACACATGGAAACAACAATCATGGGACAGGGCCTGGGTTCATATTCGAGTTGGTAATAAAGTTCACAATATTCGCCAAAAGCTAACATTGTCGCATGCGAGCGAAAACTGCCAGCGTGAGATGCTCGCATGAGACACTACCCTGTTCAAATATGCTGGAGCGTTCACTCGGGTATGCAGGGGACCCGGACTGATCTAGTTGGATTTGTAACCCACAGATAAAAACATATCACAAACAATAAACTTACTAATCCACGCATGTTATCTGGACAGAAGCCCTTCCGATGCCTTCTTTTTGAAAAAAAAAATGTCCGATTTTACTTTAAAACTCTACTAGTATGAGATCTAGCTCAGAAATATCAGTGGTGTCTCTCGAAATGCACAAATGTGACAAAAATCCTAATCTAAAAGACGTTTGATATGGCAATGATAGAAAATGCAAACCTTGACATATTGGATGGCATGCTCTCTCTCTCTCTCTCTCTCTCTCTCTCTCTCTCTCTCTCTCTCTCTCTCTCTCTCTCTTTCTCTCTCTCTGGCACACACACACAAATACACATGCACACACAGACACACAGACACACAGACACAGACACACACACACACACACACACACACACACACACACACACACACACACACACACACCACCAGCGTTTGTTAGACTGAAAGGGGAGCAAAAGAGAGAGTCTTCCATACTCTTAAGCATCAACTGGCAAGAAACATAGCACCTTTTCTAATCAACTTGCAAACCATAGATTTCTCCCAATAAACTGCAAAGAATGTACTCGATGGCCTTCTAGGATGATTTCAACAGGAAAATGTCCTTTTGGTTGTGGGTAGATCGCCGTCAACTGACTGAAAAACAGTGTCATATGAATAAATTAATGGCCAGCCGCAATATCCCCTAATGGCTAAATTTAATAGAATATATTGCGGCCTAAGATGGACATGTTCAGAGGAAAGAGAGACAGGACAGTTAACGAACACAGACACACGGAGGTCAACTCACATGCTACTATCAAAGGAGGCCACGCGTTTTTCGCGAGGATCCAGTCCACCTCACACGTCACCTCATCGCCTTCCTGATCCGTCGTCAGAGAGTCGGTGGGCAGCAGAAGCTCATAGACGCCATAGTCTCCTGTGACCAAAGTGGTATTCCCTCGTCTCCAGAGCAATCTTCCCCCAGGCGACCCCATCCTCGAGGCTTTGCACATGCAGCTAAAATCTCCTCCAGTCTCTGGGATGTAGGTCACGTCTGTACAGTTGTGCTCAGGTCTTGACGGATGAGACCAGACTGATCAACAGATAGGGTTAAAAAAATGAGTAAATGCAAATCGATCAATAAACAAACACACATGTAAAGGAAACAATTAACCTACTCTTTTAACACCACCACCACCGTTCTAGCTCTGAACATGCACTGGGGCTGTGACAACCAGTTCGTTGTCGCTGTATACAGATCCCTAATGTGATGATAGTCTGTGTTGGTATTTTTGCCAGGCTCCACGTATTTCATCATAATCCCTACAGTTTGTGGATATTTCTCAGTAACGTTCGACATTGGAGTGAGTGAGAGAGGAAATGAGGAGGAGAGAGGATGAAGGCTGAGACAGTCGATTTCTGACATCACAGTTTGTTCTTAAATTTTATTGGCCCTCTTTCCCGTTCTCCCACACATGGTCCTGTCAAACACCATCCTGTCGTCACTCGACAGGAAATCATTGTAGGGTCGTCATGAGACAGCTTGTTAGAGGACACTGCAGTGAGCCAACATACACTGGGCATTTTCTACTAAACGTCTTACTGACGATAGCAACAGCTTAGCTATAGATCCAGTGTTTGTAAGCTCCATTTCACCTCCCCCTCCATAACCTACTCTCAGTGCAACCTCTTTGCCACGTTTCCTGCTCTCTCCCCCCCCCCCCCCCCCCCCCACCCCACACCCCCCCCCCCCCAAAACGTCACCCTTAATTAAGCAGTTCCGAGAGTATCGTACACTTCGGCACGAACTGGCTTGAAGCACTGACGGCGACAGGAAATACAGAAACTGGGGTACCCACTTAATTTAAGCGGCGCAAGAGTGGTTATGAACGAGAACGATGAAGATTAGGTGTCACATATGTCCCACACTACATGACAAGCCCGTAGCTTACGCTTTTGTTCCGTGTGCCCCAGTGTTAGTCTGATCCAGTGACACAGACACCTGCTGTGGTAGTTTGGACGTTTGAATGACACGCTAAGAGGAGGGATTCATTTGTCGATCGAATTCTACTATGTAGCTGCTGTTCTCCCAAATGAGCAGAGAGGAAACTCACAAACTTTAACTTGGAGCCTGCCAAAGCAGACGGATCCACAACTACAAGCTTGTAATAAGACCCGAACCCTCAATCTTTCAACCTACAGCCCACAATGCTAGCCACAGGACCAGGCACCTGACCTGTGGTTGCTGCACTGTTTTGGACGGAAAATAATACTACGAACCACTGCTGAACCACTGCTGATGATAAGCTATAACTTGCAATGTTTCCAATATAGTGTGGAAGGCATATTTCAAGAAATATTTGACGTTGTATGCGGTGACATTTTCAATCAGAAGCATGCTTATTTCGTTTCTTTCATACATTTTTAATCATAATAGAAAGATGTATACGTACATTCATGATATAATCATAGTAATCTTGGCTCGCACATTCAACAATGCCCACAACTGCAGTAAACTGGCATGAGAAATACAAATTCACAGCTGTACACAGCTGGGACCAAAAGACACTTTTCATCTATATTGCCTGCCGCCTTTCACCCCTCCAACCATGCACACTGGCAGGCACACGTGTAAGCATAGGTCCGCCCCGCACAGACACAAGCACTGGAATACGAAGACATCTAAGACATCTAAGACATGTTACTTTGAAATATTAGCTTACCCAGTCCACAACCCAGATCAATACCTACCAATATAGTACCGACTTCGTTGCAAATAGGCACATGTGTCATCATCGTAGCCGGCACAGACGTAAATCTTGACAGTCCAGTTGTAGGCAGAAACTGATGGCAATCTCCAGGAATACTTCAGGTGTCCTCTGTAGTACTGCTTGTTTTCTGTGTCGTTGATGTAGGATGTAAGAAATGGACTGTATGATATTTGACCATGAGTCTTACATCTTCCTGGTGCCGAATAAGGTTTTTCTACCATAAGCATTTTTCTGCAACACACACACACACACACACACACACACACACGAACACACACGCTGTTACGAATTGTGACGAAGTTCCTGGTTGTTTTGTATGCTTATTTGTCATGGGAGTGTTTTGACAGGAAACATGAATCACTTGTGCAGGCTATCGAAAAAACGGAACAATTTTAGACTCTTGTGTTAGTGCTCACCTGTTCAAGAAAAGCGTGCAGCATGCATACATGCTGAACGAAGAACAGAAAGCTCAGGGAGATTTGTTACCTGTAGGATGGCAGTTGAAGCAGAGAGAGAAAAGACCGGTTGACAATGCCATAGAGACAGTGAGGCTCTACAAGAATACATGCCACATGGTTTTGTTTTCCTAAGACACGGGAGGTGTCTTTTGAGAGTGTAAACTGAAGGCCACGGCCGGCCCATATTGAAAAAAGCGTCAGGTAAGCCATCATGAAGAAAATGAAAAGGGAAGATTATTCTTTACATAAAGAACAGGATAATGATTTATACATTTTTCTTCTTCTTTCAGCAACTTTCTCGACGAAAAGAGAGCGATATAGTCTTTTTGTCAAGAAGGCACAGGGGGTAGTTTACGGTTTGTTTTGTCTGTCGAGGAGAGGTCGGACAGATGGAACACTGGGAAAGAATTAGTATAGGTCTGTATCAGCCAAGGACAGACAAGAGAATACAATGTGCACGAGCGATCGTTTTCAGGGGAGATAATGTGAACAAGAAAAATCTCAGTCATGTTCATCTACAGACTTTTTTTTTACACTGGGTAGTGATCTGCGGCGTTAATTTCCATTGCATCTCTTCTATAGCTTTTACAGTTTCGATTTGTAGATTTCTGTCCATTTTGTAGCCTGCAAGTGAGGAGAGAAGTGTAACGGGAAGGGAGATGGGTGGGAGGGAGGAGGCGTCGAGGTCCCGAACAGTCGTTGAAAACACCACACATTCTTCTCCTTATGTTAGTTTCCTTTGAGCCACAGTTCACACACTTATTGATTAAACGTTGACGTTGCCAAACTGGTCCACAATGTCAGCTTTCTTACCTCTATCCGTCCCCTCTTCCACTGCTGTGTGTGTGTGTGTGTGTGTGTGTGTGTGTGTGTGTGTGTGTGTGTGTGTGTGTTATTTGGGCTAAAGCGTTACTCGTTATGACTTACATTGGCGCTTTGTTTCATTTTTTGTTTTGTTTTTTTGTTTTTGTTCTTTTTTCCATTTCCCAAAGAAATTTGACATCATGAAATTGAAGGACAGGACATTCCAAACAGACGTAATGCATTAACACATACATATTCACGTTGTGGGTACATGGACCAGCATAGAAACATTTACCCGAAGACAGTTGGAGGGCACT
>JADBJO010009247.1:45000-50000 GCA_016801955.1 Conus betulinus
CAAGTCCATGGAAGTGAAGGGCTACCACAAAATGCTCAACATAAGATATATTGCATATTGATCATATTTTTCACCAATGAACAAACGCGACACACCATCAAGCATTGCTTCGGAACTTACGAAGATCTACTGATATCAATATTAAGAAAAGAAAAGTACGTTAGGTATGGCACGTTACAAAATCCAAACGTTTATTGCAACAACACTCCATGGAATTTGTTGTAGGAAGGTACGGAGAAGAATATAGAAAAAAAAACAACAACAATGATGGTCTGTTAACACAGCAGAATGTGACAGGGCCATTTTGCAGAGACCTTGGCCTTGACAAACAACCGACAGAACTTGTGGAACCTGGTGTCTGTTCACTAAGTAAAGGGAAGAAGAGAAGAAGAAGACCGAGGCTGCAGTTGGTTGCTGGTGCCAGTGGGTGTGTCCTCTTTCTTCAACCGTCGGTCTTTCTGTTCAGCTTCCTGCTTGGATCG
This sequence comes from Conus betulinus, assembly GCA_016801955.1. Classification (NCBI taxonomy): domain Eukaryota; kingdom Metazoa; phylum Mollusca; class Gastropoda; order Neogastropoda; family Conidae; genus Conus; species Conus betulinus. Next base: position 45,483 of record JADBJO010009247.1, read on the forward strand.
CCTACTTGCATAGCTCTATGCGTTGCATGCATGATCTGTCTGTCAGTCTGTCCATCATCTGTAGTCTGTCTAGCCGTTTTTCCATAACGACCATGAGCACTTCTACGGCACACTCTGCAGCAAACAATGACACATGTATACAGTGCATATAATGTTCTACAGAGTACATTGCATCAATGTTACGCATCTACACATCCGAACTGCTCCTAGCAAACTATACATAGATAGGAAATACTCGCAAACACTTTTTTCTGTACAATTTGCGGATACATGCACATCTGACATGGTCAACATATCTTACGTGTTCAGAAATGCAACACTGTTGAGACGGACAGGCCACTATCAGACCTACTGCTGTGAGAAGAGGAGTTTGAAAGCAAGAAAAGTTAAGAGAGAGTTCTACACAGTGAAGGTGTGTTTTTCTATGTTGTATGTCTGTCTGTTAGTCTGTCTGTCTGTCAATCTGTCTGTCTGTCAATCTATCTGTCTGTCTACATATCTGGCTATCTACATATCTGTCTATCTATCTATCTATCTACCTATCTATCTATCTACCTATCTATCTATCTATCTATCTATCTATCTATCTATCTATCTATCTATCTATCTATCTACCTATCTATCTACTACCTATCTATCTATCTATCAATCTACCTATCTATCTATCTATCTCTCCATCTATCTCTCCATCTATCTCTCTCTCTATCTATCTATCTATCTATCTATCTATCTATCTACCTATCTATCTATCTATCTATCTATCTATCTATCTATCTATCTATCTATCTATCTATCTATCTATCTATCTGTCTATCTGTCTGTCTGTCTGTCTATCTGTCTATATACATAGCTATCTACGTACCTACCTACCTACCTACCTACCTACCTACCTACCTACCTACCCATCTATCTATCTATCTATCTATCTATCTATCTATCTATCTATCTGGGACCGTGAACTCGCCGTGGTCGGAGGGGTTGCGTGGTCCAGTGATCCCTAAGACTCTGCTTACATAAAACAACTTAGATGGGAGGCTAATTTTGCAAAGGGGTTCTAGGTCTGCATAGCCACGCTGCTGACTGGCCTGAGCACAACGTGGTAGAAGTGAATGGTGCCCCTGATAGGGACTCCCACGTAAGAGAAGCTAAAGACGAGAGCCCTACAAAGTGCAAGCCACCTTACCCCCCCCCCCCCCCCCCCCCCACACACACACACACACCATATTCTGCTTTTCTTAACAGATCTTTTTGTCTCTTCTTCACCCCTTCAGACTTCTTTCCCACATTCTCTCTTTTCTCTATGCTTTTAAAAATCTGCCGCTATGTCTTTATTAATGGATCTTTTCATATTTTTCTTTAGTCTATGGTCTTTTTAATTACACCTTTTTCATCTGTTTTCTTCCTTTCAGCTCTTCATTTCGACATTTTTGATTTCTTCTCTATGATCTTAAAGATCAGCCACGACTGCCTTTCTTAATGGATTTTTTTCTATTTTTTTCTTCAGTTCATGTTCCTAGTTGTTTTTTTTTTTTTTCTTTTCTCTATAGCCTTTTTTAAGATCAGCCGCAACTGCCTTTCTTAGTGTATCTTTTTATAGCTTCTTCTCTCCTTCGAGTTTTTCTTTCCTACATTTTTTTTCTTTTTTTTTTTTTCTATGGCGTTTTTTAAGATCCACCGAATTTCCCGTGACGTGCGCCCCTTGATAGTGAGAATGAGATCCTGGTGAGAGACAGAGAGAGGGCAGGTGCTCTCAACACATTCCTTTGATTCCTACCCTTTCCTTAACACTCGAAGGAACTGATGAAATGGCAACCCATATCCATCAAAAGGTTTCGAAACGGCTCTGTCCTCATCGTGTGCCAATCAAAGGCCAGTCAGAGACTCAAAGATGCTACGAAATTATAGTTGACAGGGGGGGGTGTGGGGTCATGGTGCCTCCACACAAGCATCTGAACTCATCTAAAGGCGTTTAGTACCTTCCTCGTGGCGACACACGTCCACTGGGACCTTACGGACTCAGTACTGAACAAACTACAAAGGGAACTCGGAGGAAGTCTGGCCCCAAGACTGAGGCAGGGGACGTTCTGCAGGCCCACTGTTTTTTGGAATACGCCCTGGTGCTCACGAACCGGACTCTCCCAGTTTAGGGTCACATAGCTTGAATGTCTTGTGAATGTCACGGGAGAGACAAAGGCTAAGGGAGTAAGTAAACCCTGAAAGAAAATCTGGAGTGGAACCGCTAAGGCGGTTGGTCTCCCCACAATTGACGCCTTCTGGCAACTCCTGCAGCTGCGCTGGCACCATGCTGTACTGGTTTTGTCCTTTCCGTTGGATCCTGTCAGCAAAGCCGAGAGGGGTATTCTGGCGATTAGGCACCCCGGGATCTCCACACATTTTACCCAGGCCTGCGCCCTGGAGAGGTCACTCCATGCCGCTGTCCCAGCGACAGAAACAACACTGGAGACAGCAGTTACGTCTGACATCAATCGTTTTTCAACAAAATAACTTGAAAAGACATAACCTACTTCGAATAATTTCATCAGCAGATAGAGATACTATGAAATCGCTTGCAAATTTATCGCCAAAGCATATGAACAAAGGAAGGAATTTGTTTTCCCCTCGTGAAGCAGTTTCTCAATAACGAACATGAACCGGTGAACAATGCTAAGCTTGCAATAGAGATTTAGAGATGCATGGAGGTCCTTGGTTGGCGGCCTGTACCCCAGGAGGGGTAATAGGCGGTGATGATGATGATGATGATGATGATGATGATGATGATGATGATGATGATGATTACAAACTGCGGTAATTTCAACATATCCGATGATCTCGTGATTGCAGTCGGACGGTCCCTGATTATCTTTTACTTTGTTGTAGTGTTGCAGTATGTGAAATGTTCATACATTTCATAATTTTTTTTGTTTAGTTTATCACTAACCTACTCATTTTAGAGCTGAATGTGTGCATACATGGCAAGATTGTAAGCATGCCGTGGACAACAGGTCTCGAAAGAAACTGGTAATCACTTTCGTGAAAATATTAAAGGTCCTAAAATCTGAGAACAGTAAACTCGTCCATGATTCGTTCTCTGACAGGTGGTCAGTTTGGTCTGTGAACATGAGACAACAGGAAAAGTTTAGGACAAGATTATTATAAAAGTCCTAGAAAGAATACCATGATTTAGATATGAACATACACACGCACATGAGCGCGCGCGCGTACACACGCACACACACACACATGTACACACACACGCGCGCGCGTGCACACACACACACACACACACACACACACACACACACACACACACACACACACACCACACACACTTCACAAATGCACACACATCCCCCTTCTCCTATGTAGAGAGAGAGAGAGAGAGAGAGAGAGAGAAAAGAGAGAGAGAGAGACAGAGAGAGAGAGAGAGAGAGAGAGAGAGAGAGAGAGAGAGATGCAAAGGATGTGCGCAAATCGTATCTGTCGAATCAACCGTCGAATTCGTTCAGGTTTTATGTGAACGGAGCCGGCGGTTCAATCCTTTGGAGGGACACACACACACACACACACACACACACACACACACACACACACACACACCCACACACACACACACACACACACACCCACACACACTCTCTCTCTCTCTCTCTCTCTCTCTCACTCTCTCTCTCTCTACGCACTTCACGACACACACACACTCACACTCACATACACACACGCGCACACACACAGACACACACCACACTCACACACACACACACACACACACACACACACCACACACACACACACACACACACACACACCGCCACGCACACACACCACACACACACACACACGCACTCCCCCCCCCTTCTCCCCCACACACTCTCTCTCTACTCTCACTCATACACACCTCACTAAACACACCACACACACACACACACACACACACACACACACACACCACACACACACACACACAACACACACACCACACACACACACAACACGAACACCGAGGGGGGGGAAAGCATGACCTTTACAGGCAGAAGGTAAGAGAACTCCAACGGCCACGGACAGAAAGACAGCCAGTACCTGACCTTTAAGCCATTCTCATGGGCAGAAACGGGAACCCCTGCTGAATACGCCGCGGGCACAGGCACACTGCTCACGGCAAAGCTGGCGAAAGGACATGTCCTTTCTGATCACAACTTTTATTTTAAAACCCTCTCCTAACTCTCATCTCTCTCTCTCTCCTCTCTCTCTCCTCACTCTCTCTCTCTCTGTGTATGTGCCTCTCTGTCTCCCCTCTGTGTATGTCTCTCTCTGTCCTCCCTCTCTCTCTCGGCTCTCTCTCTCTCTCTCTCTCCTTCCTCTCTCGCTCTCTCTCTCCCTCCCCCTCTCTCCTCCCCTCTCTCTCTCTCTCTCTCTCTCTCTCTCTCTCTCTCTCGTCTCTCTCTCTCTCTCGTTTCGCTCTCTTTGCTGTCTTTGCCGACGACTAGAAAAACCAAAACAAAAACAAACAAACAAAGGCAA
>JADBJO010009247.1:56710-64210 GCA_016801955.1 Conus betulinus
CTCCCCCCCACGGGCGCCCGATCCGAAGCGCCGAGCCACCCTCCGCTCCAGTCAGCGCACCTCATGCGATCCGACAGGGTATGTGAGACTTCCGGTTGCCTAAGTCTCCCCTTATAAGCCCCCTGCATTGGGGATCTCACGCCTCGCACCCCCCACAACAGCCTTTCCCCCTGAAGGATCCCACTGCTCGGCACACAACCCTTCCCTCATAATAAAACCCCCCTGAAACTATACCACACTTCACGCGCACTTCTTCCGCACTCATAACAAACACACCCAGAGACCAAAATTTGGCAGTGTCAGGGACCACAATACGCTCATAGGCATTCACAACCCCTAAGAAAAAACAAAGCATTGTATGCGGAATGCTCTCCACTTGGACATAGTTTCTATTATGTAAACCCCTTTCCAGCACGTTGGAACGTCTCGCAATGGAGTGCATTGACAAGCCGTGTCGTTGGCTAATGCCAAGGATCTATAATCTTCCAACCAGTTAATGCGTCATTCCTTGTCCATTTTTTCATTTCAGCTAAGTAACCCATTCTGACGACATAAACACCCTGATCCACAATTTTAAACCACCCACCCAATTACCTTCGGCGAGTCCGCTCTTCCACTTGCCTCCCCCCACCATAGTTCAAATTGACCACCCAGTTTGGACGTCCCCCCCCACTTGTCAGAACAAGCAGCAACGTCCCCCACTCTCGCGACAACCCAACCAACGCCTCCAGTATTCCCCAGCCGATCCGGCTCGATTAACTTCCTCATGCCTATCCCGCTTTGTTATTTTGTTTTGACCGCCATCATACGTAGAGAGGACACCACCCTGGCGCACCCACCAACCCCACCTTACAGGCCGTTTCAGACCCACCCTAGCTAGGGAACCAGCCCCGCCACCCCCGTCTACGCTGATCAACTCCTCCCCAACGCCACCCCGACGGGCCCAACTAACACCCCCTTACCACAGCCTCTCAGTCCGTCCCCACCTCTTTCCCCACTACGACCTGATTCCCCCGTCCCATTCTACCACTACCTTCCCGCTTGTCACTTGTTACCGACTTTACCCCTAGGTCTTAACCCCCCTTTTAAGTCCTCGCGCGCACTTATTCCCGCCCCCATTACATCAGTCTATCGACATTGGAGTCCCGTCACTCAACTTCGAATAATCTGCGAATTAGTATGCACACGATTGGTGGTGTGTGTTATCAGCCCTTCCTGTGTACACGCGCCCTAGAGGCGGACAACACATATCGCCCGTTAGTTCCCATTTTTGGCCTCCACCCTTCACTCCACCTGTTCTCTCCAGCGTACCACTCCGTTGCGGTGAGTTCACTCCCCTCTTTGTAACTGTTGTTGTCGTTTTCTGCACAGAATACTCAAGCCCTCCACACCACTGTAGTACACACCAAACTTCGTCGGTCTTCTCCTTCAGCAGTTCCGCCCACTCACCCGGCGAAAGTCCTGTGAGGCGACGACATTTGGGGGACGCCCACACACCTGTCCTTCGTATTCATTCATCCTTAATCGGGTCGGTTTGTACAGATCACCCAGCACTGTCCACTACGAGTCGCGGCACCTGATGCTATTGCTCCCTAGCCTCTGGATTGCGAACCCTACGTAGTATTTACATACGACCCGCAACTATGTGTGGCCACAGTGGCCCCGTTGACGTGCTGCACATCACTCACGTATCGCACTCCATCATCACCGGACCCTGAGTGCCTTTACTTGTTTCCCCCGGCTATTCCCTACAGTCACCATCCTCCTTTGTACCTGCGCAAGAGCATCGGTTGACTTACCTACCTGACTTCCCTTACTCCAATTGTGGGTCCATGGGTGATTCCATCAATTCAATCACATATCTCATCAACACCCGAGTCTGCCCGGAGTCTCTACTCTTTAGTCTTTCCACCAAGTCGCACCACACTCCTTTGCCTATGATTACTCTCCTCACGGTGGCCCTTCGGTTCTTACCCACACAGCGACAGGTGTGGGGGTGCACAATACCTCCAGAGGTGATGGCAGCTTCCGGCGGAGGTCTAGTATACACATTGTCTTGCCTCAGATGATGCCATTCAAGAACGCTACCCCGAACGTACCCTCAACAGAGCACACGGCACATTGAAGTGTCCCATTTTTCAAATGTCAGATTACATGCACTGAACGAACACCAGTTGACCCTTATGGTTTCACTGTTTCCAGCCCTATAGTAGTGGAACCTCTTATCCTTTTTATCGCATCAGCCCATTTGTATTTAACAACAGAAGGACTTTTATAGGTTTTCTTCTTATCCATATTTGCATTTGCCATCTTGCACAATAAAGAAAATTCCCGCTGTAAGCCATTTAGAATAACAAGGCCAAACTCATCACAGACATTTAAGAGGTAACGCCCAAAGCCATTAATACTATTGTCCTTAGATCTCCTTTTAAAGGCATCAGTGCTGTCAGATCTGAGAGCAGGTTCATCTTCATCAAAAATATTGCAAATGTCATCAATAGGGTCAGAGTCACAACAATTGAGAGTACCTGTTCGGGCATTTAAATCACCACACACAATCAATGGGAGATCACCACATTCCTTAATTGTTTCTAATAAACAGTCTTCTAATATGGATACACCATTGTATATGTCAGTATCTTCATAATATCTGGAGTTTTCCGGCGGGATATAAGTCCCTACTAACAAGCAATCAGACGGTATACCAGTTAACTCGCTAGCAAGTTTTAAAACTAGAATATTATCAGTTTCAACGTGAACCTGGTTAACATATACTGTAAGCTCGTTCCTTATGAGAAAGGCTATTCCGCCGGATAAACGACCATGAATGCTATCAGATATTTTCACACCTGGGGAGACAAAAAGTTTATGCGAAGGAAAAACAGATTCTGATAAGGTTTCGGCAAATTTTCAACTAAAAGAATTATATCGTATTTGTTTAGAAAGCTTTTAACGTCAAATTCTTGAAAAAAAATTCCCCAAACCCTCAATGTTTAGCGATACTAAAAATAATGTATTATTACCGGGTAAAGGGAGCGGCATCAGCGTCTTTATGCGCGAGATCAGGATCACTGCCAGTTGTTCCACTGCTGACTGAATATCTGTCTGTGGACACCAAGGGCCTTGGCCTGACCATCATCTGTGGCCACTTCTGACATGTCCGGCAGTGTCACTGGAATGAGACACTTCCTGGTTGAAGATCCCGCTCCAGTTTTTGGACAGCACACCTGCCCTCCTGCCTGAAACATCACAGTTCTGGTGACGACTTCTGGTCTGAACTGGTGAGGCATCTAGCTGGCTCCCTGGTCGATCGTTCCTCTGTTGGCGAACACGACCACGCCCCTTGCCTGACCTGCCATTGCCACCACTGGAACCACCACCCTGAGGCAGTTGTGGGGCTGGTGTCTTCACGGGCGACCCTCTTCCAAATCCCCGGGGTGAGGGAGCTCCCTCACTCACGCGCGGCTTGACAGGAAGATCCTCTGCTACCTGGCGCACTCTGGACACTTCCTCTGTTGAACCCTCTGCTGCCACTGGCTGCGGACTGACGGCCCTGGCTGTACTCTTCTGTGTAGCGTTTACTGGGGTCGTCTCCTCTGTTGCACTGTCAGCTGTGGCTGACAACACCTCGCCGTCTGTATCTTCTTGGGGCTGGGACGAAGGGAAGTGGTCATGGTCAGAGGTGCTTGACGCAAACTGTTCAGCTAACGCTGTCTCTTCACACAATCGGGGTCGCATGGAAATCCAGCAGCCATGTTAACCCAGTCACCCCATCTGTCTCAAGCGACTGTGGTCAACGGGTGGGGTCGGGGCTGAGGCTGGTGACGACAGTAGTCGGTTGTGGTGTGGACCAAAGTGGTTCTGTCTGTCTTTGTCCCCGTTTCGATTTCCGCCCATCTCCCTCCTGTTGGTCACCTCCCGGTCTTCACCGTAATTCCACATATGGTTGTCCCTGTTCCGGCGATCACCCGTAGCGTGTTGTGTAGAATGTCTGAAGTTTTCAGCTGCCACCACACGCCCATTTTTCAGGTAACCTCTTCTGCCCTCTGCTCTCAGTCGCTGCATTTCTTTATGTTGTGTGGGAGTCAGGTCGGGTCCTACTCTGACTCCTGCAGCGCGGGCCATGGATTGCCGACATTCTTTCTTCGACATGACCTCTGGGATATATCTCGGCTCCTAAAAGTGATGATGACGGGGTCTAGCAGCTCTCTCCCTACGATTTCCAACTCGCACAGTCTCTTGAATGTCTTCGTGTTGGAGGGTAACGCCGTCTGGACTGAAATACGTGTTTAGCGTACTGACTACCTTCTCTCGGAGGGAAGTCAACGTCTCACTTTCTTCTTCTTCCAGTCCCATCAGCTTCAGGTTCTGACGTCGTAGGTCGGACTGTAAACGTTCCAGTTGTCGGTGTAATGTGTCAGCATACGTTTCAGACTCGCGAATCCTGGTGAAGAGTAGATTTATGTTCTGAACGTTCTCCTGCACTGTCTGTGTTACCCACGTCAAGCGCTGCTTGATGTCTGACATGTCCTGACACATGGCATAATGATTTGCTGTCATCTGTCTTTGCATGTCAATATTTTGCTGGCTGACTCCCGACACCATTGACAACACTGACTGCATCTGCTGAGACAGATTATGGAGATTTACATCGTCTGATTGTCGACATGGTTGGGGATGGGGGCCGGGATTTGGCTCTACATCGCCACATCTGGTCAATAAAGTGACAGTGAAAAATATCAGAATGATATCTGAGGGCCTACCAGACACAGGAATCTTGATTGTCCGTACAAAATTCGCCATCACCTTTTCTGCTCTGACCGCCATGAAAGTGAGAAACGTCCACACGAAGATGCCGTCTTCACCCTCCACTGCACAGTGTCTACAGGCATTTTCACTCGCTAATGCGACAGGCGAAAAATAAAAAAAACAAAACAAAACACACACAAAAAACAACTAAGTCGAATTTTTCACAAGGTGAGTGCTTCGTCACTTGATAAACTGTGTGAAGCTCAGAGCTCTGGTCAGACACGTCCGTCCTCCTCAACGGTCGATCGTGAACTCTGTGTGTGTGTCTGTGTGTGTGTGTGTGTGTGTGTGTGTGTGTGTGTGTGTGTGTATGGGGGTGTTGTGTTGTGTTGTGGTTTTACTGGTAAATGTTTGCAAGGCCCTATCACTGATACGCCTTTGCGAATATTACAGTAAAACAAGATGCTGTTACTACTCCGGAACAAATAGGTTTTTTTTTTTTTGGTCCGTCCGTGTTTCGAAGAGCACGACTGTAAATCAGCACATGCAGACTTGTGTGTGTGTGTGTGTGTGTGTGTGTGTGTGTGTGTGTGTGTGTTCGGTATGAATGAGACTTCTTCTTACAGATGGATGGTTTAGTTACTAGTCCTAATGACAATTTGTATTTGCTTATCCTTAATGCCAGATACTTTAGAAATCTTTGTGCCAGTATATGAGCTATGCTGCTGTCTCATCTTTGTAATGGCCTATCGTTGGTACGCCATTGCAAATATTACAGCAACATACCCCGTTTTAAAGAGTCCATAATAAGCATGTTTTCTACATATCGATGTGTGCATTATATGTGCTAGTGTACATGTGTGTGCGAACCTTGTTCTGTACGTGTGGTGAGAGTGGGATGGTTGACCGTTTTGTTATAACAGTTGCATCAAATGTTGAACACTATCAATTTTTTCTATCTGATGTCCTGTGGGCTGGAAATGTGTGATCTCAAATATCATTGTTTACTTTTAATGTCTCTTATCGTTTGGTCTTTATTAAAAAGATTACTGATTTTACTGTTACATATTTGGAAGGGCGTATCACTGATACGCCTTCGCAAATATTACAGTAAAACAAGATGCTGTTACTACTCGTGAACAAATAGGTTGTTTTTGTTTGGTCTGTGTTTGGAAGTGCACGTCTGTAGATAAGCACGTGCAGACTCTGTGTGTGTGTGTGTGTGTGTGCGTGCGTGCGTGCGTGCGTGCGTGCGTGTGTGCGTGTGTGTGTGTGTGTGTGTGTGTGTGTGTGTGTGTGTGTGTGTGTGTGTGTTCGGTATGAAGGAGACTTGGTCTTACAGATGGATGGTCTGGTTAGTAGTCCCAATGACAATTTGTATTTGCTTATCCTTAATGCCAGATACTTTAGTAATCTTTGTGCCAGTATATGAGCTATGCTGCTGTCTCATCTTTGCAATGGCCTATGGTTGGTACGCCATTGCAAATATGACAGCAACATACCCTGTTTTAAAGAGTCGATGATAAGCATGTTTTCTTCATATCAATGTGTGCATTATATGTGCTAGTGTGCCGGCCCTCAGCACTTGTGTCTTAAGAGGTATCTTTTTATATTTTCTACTTTTCACAAGAAAATGTAGCTTGTTTTGCTCTTTCATGATTTTCTTTTGCTTCTTAGGTGGTACCTTTGTTTGGCTTTTTGAAAAAACTCAACAAAACATACTATGGTATTGCACACCAGCCTTTTTCTGGTATAGCATTCTTCTTAAAACCAAAAAGGCAGAGGAGTCGAATTACCACTTTCCGCGGTCACTGAGAAGAAACAATTAGGTTTCGAAATATCGATATCTGACCAGGAGTTATATGTTAGTGAGCTTCCTTCCCATTGGAGATGGTCTCCTGCTTCGGAGACTATAAGCTTGCTGAGGGTTCATTTTGAGAAGCATATATTATTCCCCATTCACCCACTCAAGCGCATACTGTCAGTTAGGCAGAATCATCTACCACTGCAGATATGAAGGCTTATCACTCCCCTATTTCTACAATCTGAGACATAAGAGCAAGCTTTGTTTATAATTCAATATATATTTGTCCTGGTAAGGCTGATCAAACTGTCGCAAGTCAAATTCTGTGCTGTGCGACACTTTGTGCTGGGGAGGAGAGTGAAATAGAACACAAATTGTCGCACTGCGGCACTTTGTGCCGCAACAGTAACGCCATTGGTCCCAAGGTCAATTGGTCCCTGTGTAACCTGTGTAATATACAGTAGCACGTGGCTATCTTGAAAACACAAGAGAGAGAGAGAGAGGGAGGGAGAGAGAGAGGGGATGGGGTGGGAGACAGACAGACAGATAGAGACAGAGGGAAGCATATTGACACTTTAGCTATAAGACAAAATGCATAGTGTTTTTTGTTTGTTGTTTGTTTTTTTAAACATTTTTAATTGTTTCTTTACGAAATGCATAGTTGGTGGTTACTATTGATTGAGTGGCTTTCAAAACAAATTCCTTGAATAAATGACTTATTTGAATATGCGTTACGTTGTGTGTGTGTGTGTGTGTGTGTGTGTGTGTGTGTGTGTGTGTGTTTTCTACATCCCCGAATTGTTATTCTACCAGTCTTGTCACCTGAAGTTAGCGGCGAATTAACCCGTGTTTTCAAAATAAAATCCTGGGGAAAAAATTGGTCTTGATGTGTTCTGGGGGGGAAACCGAACCGCCACCACTACATCTCTCTTCCCCTCGATCTTCCT
>JADBJO010009247.1:69210-73115 GCA_016801955.1 Conus betulinus
GCTGGGCTTTGTCTTCTCCCACCTCTGTCTGTCCACCTGGTGCTGTTCTGTCTGCTCTGCCTTTGCTCTTCCTTTTTTTATGTGCTCTCTTGTTCGGCGCTGTGCTTGGCCTTCGCCCTACGGTTATTCTATCTTTGCTCCACTGCAAATTTTTTTTTTTTTTTCGAACAAACCAAAAGCGGAAATAAAAACAAAACCATTTCCAGTGCTAGCTTTTTTTCCCCTTTTTTCTTTCTTTTTTTTTTTATCTCCTGATTCACACTCACCATGCAATTGTCTGTATGTTTTCCAACGGATGACAATCGCTTGGTGAAGTTAGTGTTATATCGTTTGATACATGGCGCCTGGGTTTATTCATGTTCTGGTGGGTCTGTGCTGACTCATTCAAACTCTTTATATCAATTATACATGTATTACCTGACAGAAAGAAAGGCATGCATCCTAACATTGCCATCCCACCTTATCCACCCGCCAGATCACCACACATTCTCACCACCTTGTCCGTCTCACTCTCTCACCCTCCCCTCTTGATCCCGTCACTTCCTCGTGTATAACAGACAAGGATTACCCAGCGTTACGGCACGTCCATCAAAAGAATCTACACAATCCCTAAATTCTGCAAAGGAGACCATCTCGATTAAAAAAAAAAAATGAATGAACAAACGAAGGCACAAGTAAAAGAAAGAATAAATAAACGAGCGAATAGATGAATGCAAGTGTGTGTGTGTGTGTGTGTGTGTGTGCGTGCGTGCGTGCGTGCGTGCGTGTGTGTGTGTGTGTGTGTGTGTGTGTGTGTGTGTGTGTGTGTGTGTGTGTGTGTGTGTGTGTGTGTGTGTGTGTGTGTGTGTGAGAGAGAGAGAGAGAGAGAGAGAGAGAGAGAGAGAGAGAGAGAGAGAGAGAGAGAGAGAGAGTCAGTACAACTTTGAGTTAATCTGACAATAAAATTATTTGGTTTCAGTCAGTCAGTGTGTGTGAGTGTGAGAGCATGTGTGTGTATGTGCGTGTGTGTGTGTGTGTGTGTGTGTGTGTGTGTGTGTGTGTGTGTGTGTGTGTGTGTGTGTGTGTGTGTGTGTGTGTGTGTGTGTGTGTGTGTGTGTGTGTGTGTGTGTGTGTGTGTGTGTGTGTGTGTGTGTGTGTGTGTGTGTGTGTGTGTGGCAAGTGTATGCGTGCATGTGTTGTGTGTGTTCAGGCAAGTATGCGTGATCTGCTGTGCGAAAGCTGTCGAAATGTGATATACTCGTAATTATATTACAAATTATTTTCCGCTCTTTCCCATGAAAATGTATTTAAAGGTAAACAAGTTATTCCGAAATGATTACGAGGTCAGATATCCTATGAGCAGGAGCGAAAAAAATACATTTTTTCCCCTAATCTTCGTTTGTTGGTTCAAAATGATTTGGAGCAAAGGCAGTACCTTTGTTTTCCGTCCTATACTTCTGCACATCTTACCTAAAAGGATGATGTGATTAATAAAAATGGAATCAGTTTGCTTAAGCTTTCCTGAACACTCCAAATAGGACATCCCTAACTGACAGTTTTACTTGCTTTCCAATTTCATGCAGTAAAAAAGCTTCTGTATCTATCCAAAACTGGTTCACCGTTGGGCAGTTGAAAAAGAAATGTTCTATGAAATCAATTTAATCAGTATAATAGTCACATTTATTGGTATTCGTTACTTTAATTTCTTGGAGAATAATGTTTATGGGGTAGATGTCGTGATTAATTTTCCATTGGAGTTCGTGCAGACGTGCTTCTTTTGTAACACTTCTTGGCAATATCCAAGTCTTTTAATAAAAAAAAAAAATCAATGTTAAATTTTCTTTGCCAAAACTTACATGCATGAGGCTCTAAAACGGATTCACTATTTAAAATGGACAGTAGTTTTTTTTTTTTTTTTTTTTTTTTTTTTTTAATTTCTTGTGGTTTTGTGTATTGAACGCGCTAGCACTACAACATTGGTTTTTACCTTTTTTACCACCTTTGCTCTCACTTCTCCTACTTTTCTTCTACCTTCGTTTTACCTTTTTACCACCTTGGCTCTATATTTTGTCCCATTGCAGCTTTCTCACACCTTTGCTCTTCCTTTGTCCTACCATTGTGCTAGCTTTGCTGTACAGAATCCCTGCAGTGTACTACAGCCTTCGTCTTACCTTTGTTCCACCTGGACTTTACCTTCGTCCTACCACTCTGGTACCACTGCTCTATGTTTTGTCCTAACTTTGTGCCTTCTTCGTCTCACGTTTATCCTACGTTTGCTCTCTACTTCTGTCCCGGCTTTCCTCAACATTTGTCCTAGATATCTTCCCTCTGTCGTTGTTCCGCTCTTGGTCTACACTGGCCCGTTTTTTACATTAATTTTGTCCTACCTTCACTGTTCCCTGGTTCTGCGTTCACACTCGTCTGCATTCATCATACCTTTTTGTCTACATTTACTCTTCGTTTTGTGCTTTACAGATCTTACCTTTGTTCTACATTATTTTGTTCTACCTTTTGTCTGTGTCTACATTTGTCATACCTTTTTTGTCTACATGCACTCTGCATTTTGTGCTGCTTTACATGATCCTACCTTAGTTCTACATTTGTTCTACTGTTGTCTGTGTCTATGCTTGTCATACTTTTTCTGTCTGTATTTACTCTACGTTTTATGCTTCACATGATCTTACCTTTGTTCTATATTTGTACTACTTTGGTGCTGCTTTCTTCCATCTTGAACGATCTTTGTACTCTTTTTATCAATTGTATACCTTTTCACCCCTTTTTGTGTTTTTGTTTACATTACGTTCTACTTGCTCTACTCTTTTAGCTTCCTTTTCTACTTTGATATACGTTTTCATTTGTGTCTATTTTTTGTAGTTTTATTTTCCTGCCTGTGTTTAATTTGTCCAATCGTGTGAACCTTTTTCTGCGTTTGTTCAGATGTTTCTAATTTGTTTCACTTTTCCCCCCCACCTTCCCCACCCTTTCCTCTATTCATCTAGCTTTTCTACATCTGTCTACATTAATTTTTGGTATATCTCAATTGACATAGTGTTATCACTGTGTATATTTTCCCACATGTGTCTATCATTTCTACGTGTATCTTTACCTTTACCATATTTTTCTACCGTGTCTGAAAATTGTCTTTTTTTCTCAGGTTCCTTTCCTGGCTTTGCTCAGCATTTTCTGTCTTCCCTGTGTAGTTGTTGTTCGTTTTTTTTTTTTTCCCTCTGTTTTGTTTGTTTGGTTTGGTTGGTTGGTTGGTTGGTTGTTGGGGTTTTTTTTTTTTTTTTTTGCTTTGTTTACCTTTTCTTTTCCTACCTAATAGTTTTCAGTAGTTTCCCTGCAGCTGCTAATGCCCCCCCCCCCCCCTCCCCTGACCCTCCCCCCCCCCCCCCCTCCCTACCTTGTATGCATGTTTTTTTCCTTTTTTTTTTTTTTTTCCCTTTTTCCTATACTTGCGGTTTGCTGGTCTATAAGCAACATTACCTGCCTTTACCTTTTACTTTTAAGTGGCTTATCCTTCCTTTCTACCCTATCAACTTTTCCAGTTTTGTTACCATTATCATTATGTTATTGTTGTCATCATTATTATTTCAACTTCCATGATCCCCTTCTCAACGGCCTCGTTTCCATCCAGCACTCATTTTGCGCCGAATATGAGAAGATAGGTGTTTGCTCGTTTTTCATTTTCGTTGTCCTAATTGGTTTTTTTTTTTTTTTTTTTTTTTTTTTTTTTTTTTTTTGTTAAACATTTTTATTAACTTTTAGCAATTTTTTTTTTACAGTGGAGAAAAAAAAGACCCCCCCCCCCCCCCCCCAAACCCCAAATATACACACAAACAAACATTACCTCCCTCCCTACCCTTCCATACACAAACATTCACCCGTTCCCTGGCAATAATAGTGATTATAGTGACGATAATTGA
>JADBJO010009248.1:5000-7500 GCA_016801955.1 Conus betulinus
GTGATATTACAGACACTCAATGTTCATGTGTACACACATAGGAAGGAACTCAAATCTACGAGTATGCCAATCTAGCCAGCGACATGAGGAATCTTGCTTCTAGACCAAACTCCTCGCAATGGCTGTTGAAGCAATGAGGAGAGGCGGGGGGGCACGAGGTCTGAGGTGTGTGTGTGTGTGTGTGGGTGGTGTGGTGGGGGGGGGGGGGGGGGGGGGGGGGGGGGGGGGGAATCAGCCTATGATCTCACGAAACATCTCTCGGTTTCTGCTAAGCAGAGGACCACAGCTCAAAAGGCAAGTGGCAGAGGCAGCTGGAAAGGGGTTCCAAGAAGATGCCGGTCAAGGAGCAACGAAAGAGAACTTCCTAAGGCTTCACGTTCCCAGCTCAAAAACAGGTGCTTGATAGAATGTGTGCGGCAGAACACACTCGTCTCTCTCACACACACACACACACACACACACACACACACACACACTAGCTTTGAAACGCCAAACCATTCACGAGAGGCCAGTGCATAGCTCCTGAACAAGACAAAACGCGAAAAAAGACCCCCCCCCCCCCCCCCCAACCCTTTACTGATATCAGAAAGGAAAGGCGTCTAGGACTCCTCATCTGGATGTGGCCCGGCTCCCTTGAAATATGAGGAGGTCAGGCCCAACACATAGAGAGAAGGGAAAGAGCAGCAGAGAGGTAGGGAAAGGGGAAAAAGGGTGGGGGTTGGGGGGGGGGAAATAAGGCTTGGGGGGGGGGGGGGGGGGGGGGGGGTGGGTGTGGGATGGGTGTGTGTGCTTGTGTGTGTGAGGTGTGTTGTGTGTGTGTGTGTGTGTGAGAGAGAGAGTGGGGGGGTGTGAGAGAGAGAGAGAGAGAGAGAGAGAGAGAGAGAGAGAGAGAGAGAGAGATGAAATGAAATGAAATATTATTGTTCTTTAGGCCATGGGCACATGAACATTGGGCAGAGGTGGTGTGGTAGGCACACAAATAACAAACAGAATTTTTACCATTATTACATCATTTCTTAACACATAGATAGAATGAACATTAAAAGCAATTCTATTGACGGAAAAATACAGTTCGAAGATGAAACTTAAAATAGATTTACTCCTGTAGCAATAAAGTTATTTACCCTCGAAAAAATTATTGCCTCTGTCTCATAGCTTGAAATATAGACTTGGAAACTAGAAGGAACAGCGTTTTAGATTCTCCGTCCAATAATCGTTCCAGTGGCATATTGATTCCATTAGCAAAATACCTACTTCTCTGTATTGTATACAAAGGGCAATGATACAAAAAGTGCCGTTCATCCTCTATACAATTTTTACAATATGGACAGTATGAATGTGTAACATCTTCCCCATATCTATTCATATTTTTTGGTTAATTGGTAGCACTCCACATCTAATTTGAGTTAGAGGTACACGGAAGCAGAAAATATCTATCTTGTTTGAATAACAACATAGAGTTAGACTGTCTTCAACCAAATTATACAGGCTGTGTCTGTCTTTACCTCTAATTGTGCTGGACCATTCTTGAAAAAATATGTCAATCAAAACGTCGCTTAATTTCACTTAAAAAAATACATTAATGCTCCCAACGCCTTGGTTCAACCAGACTTAATATAAATCCTGCGTGTGAAAGCATTCCTCTAATTTCTGTTGCCCAGCATCTTTTACCGTTGTTATCCATTGACAACGTCATTAAGTACGCCTGCTTAAGTAATCTATCATCATTCATATTCAACAGTCTAAACCAGTACTTAATGCATCTTACACGTGAATTAACGAACAACGGATATCGTCCTAATTCTCCATATGTCATTTTGTTTGAGTCTTTAATGGTACTCCTAGATATCTTTTGCATGCTAATCGATGTACTTTCTCAAGACTTTCTAATCTCTTAAACCCCCAAATTTCTGAAGAATACAACAAGACAGACTGAACCTTAGCATAAAAAATTCTAAAAAAAAAATAATTTAGGTGACATTTCTTTGCATTTTCTTAAAGCTTGACAAAGCCAGTAAAACGCTTTTTTTCCCTTTGAAACTAAATGATTTGTACCAAGTTTTAGACTCATCATCGTAGTGAAAATAAACCCTAAATAGCAATAGCTATTAACATTTCTAGCGCTTTGTCCTCGTAAAACCATTTTTCCAATTGCCCTAAATAGCCTCCCTTCCTAAACACCTTTATTTTAGTCTGGTCTCTTGTTAACTGTCAGCTTTAAATTATCACAACACATCTTTAGTGAGTTTAACTGAGATTGTAAACCCCCTGGAGTAGTTGATATCAAAACCATGTCGTCTGCAAAACACAAAATGAATAGTTCGAGAAAAGTGGGTAACATTTGCACACCATGGATACCTGTATTGTTAATATGGTTTGCTAACGGGTTAATAAACTAGGAAAACAAAGTAGGATTCAGGGTACAGCCTTGTCGTACACCTGTTGGGCAATCAAAGAAATCATAAAACCCATTGTTTACACGGACACAAGAAACCAGCGA
>JADBJO010009248.1:12500-14072 GCA_016801955.1 Conus betulinus
TGCAACACTGCCTCCCCCTCCCCTCCCCCCCCCCCCTTCCAACCTCTTCATCCCTTCCCCATCTCTTTCAGCATCCTTCGCACCTCTCTCTCTGTGCGCCGAGCTGAAGCCCTACGTACTCTGCTCTCCTGTCTTTCCAACAGACAGGTGTGTGTGTGTGTGTGTGTGTGTGCGTGTGTGTGTGTGTGTGTGTGTGTGTGTGTGGTGTGTGTGTGTGTATGTGTGTGTGTGTGTGTGTGTGTGGTGCGTGTGCGTGTGTGTGTGTTGTGGGTATGTGTGTGTGTGTGTGTGTGTGTGTGTGTGTGTTAAAAATAGCTCTCTGCCAATCTAATAATTACTCCTCCTTCATACCACTCTGCGATGCCAGTCTCTCTTGTTGGGTAAGGGTTAAAAACAAACAACAAACAAACAAACAAAAGAAAAGAAAATCGGAGAAAAGGAAAGGACAGAGGTCAGGACAAGTTGCCGTGGAGGGGGAGGGAAGTGGTGCTCTGTGTGTGTGTGGGGGGGTGGGGGGGTGGTGGGGGTGGGGGGTGTTTTGAGAGGACGACTTTTTCTTAAACACTTCACACTGTAAGCTAAAATGAACAAAAACAAATTCAAGTTCTCCATGATAAGTGTTCTGGCAACATAAATTCCGATTTTAAACCCCCCCCCCCCCACCCCTCTCCCCCCCCCCCCCCCCCCCCCCCCCCCCCCCCCTCTTCACCTCCACTCTTTCTCCTGGTGTGGAACGCTGTAATCCATTTCAGGACATACTGTATCCATCATTGACTTCCGGAAATTCTCTATTGGTAGTATGCTCTCCCTGTCACTTTTGCTTTTTAACTGTGTTCCTGATTTTCTTTTTTCTTTTTTTTTTTTAATCCCAGTCGCCTGTACTTTCATTATATAACCCACCTGCGTCTATGTGTTGTACTGTGCCCTGGTTTTGGTTTCGTTCGATTCTTGTTACAATTAATTCAATGTCACTTTTCTAGTTTTTTTGTTTCTTGCGACAAGATCGTGACATTGTACTCACTGTCTCTGAGTCAACGGGGGCCCGAATAGCTCAGGTGGTAGAGCGCCGGACTAGTACTCTAAGGTTGCGCGGGTTTCGAAATCTCCCCGGGCCGTTTCGGTACAGGGGGGATTTTTTTTTTCCCTCAGAGTTAACATTAGTGTCTGAACTCCTTTTCCCATACAGTCCTTCGAATGAGGACTATAAACCGAGGTTCCGTGTGTGAACGCACGCATAACATCTTGCACACACGTCAAATCCCCATCACCAACTTTCGGAAGAGAAGGCCAGTTTGGCCGTTGGTATGGATGACACGTTACACAGAGCATGCACCTTCCCCGAAGTTGGAGTATGGCTGCCTTAAAGGCAGGATAAACACCCCCCCCCCCCCCCCCCCCCCCCCCCGGTCATACACACAAACTCCATCTCCCTTTGTTGGGTAGATGGGATTAATACTTGGTCTGTCCTACAAAGGCAGTGTCCGCAGGAGTATCACCTGCGTTCGCAGAAGTCTGGAATCAACGCTGCCTGCTGTGATCGGTGTGTGTGGTGTTTGTGTTGTGTGTGTTGTT
>JADBJO010009248.1:25242-32742 GCA_016801955.1 Conus betulinus
AACTCCAGTTTAGACGCTGGTGCTACTATACATTTTTTTCAGGGGTGATGCGAAACCCTAGTTCACATAGTGGTTTAACGACATTTTTTCGCCAGTGCCACTAAAACCATTCTAGATACTGGCCTGACTTTTTTCACCAGTGATACTTAACCCCAGCCTAGATTGTGCTGATACAAAAAAATTATCTGTGAAGTCAAAAACCGATTCCAGATCTTGGGGCAGGAACATGTTTGTTTTCAATTTCGACATTGAAATCCGCTCTAATGGCGGTGGTACAACTTTTTGTTTTTCAACTGGGGAGCCAAACCTTTGTTTAGATATTAGTGTTATAATTTTTACTGGTAATGCTTCAGTTCAATCCAGGTAGTGGTGTTATACTGTTTTTATCTGCGGTGCTAAACCTGATGCAGTTTATTGGTTTTCACCAGTGGTTCTAAAACCCAGTTTGGATAGTGGTGTGACACTGTGTCTGTTGACGAGTAGCGTTTTTAACTTATTCAAGTCAGTTGTGTAAAGAAATACTGCTTCATCACTGGTGTGAAATTTCATTCAAAATAAAGATTTAGCAATGTATGGTTTCATCGTGCTGTTAGATCTGGTGTCGAGAGTGTTGTAACAATACTTCGTTTCACCCCTGGCCCATATGATATTATAATGATATACAAAAGTAATAGTCCTCCAAAGGGAAGAAAACATAA
This sequence comes from Conus betulinus, assembly GCA_016801955.1. Classification (NCBI taxonomy): domain Eukaryota; kingdom Metazoa; phylum Mollusca; class Gastropoda; order Neogastropoda; family Conidae; genus Conus; species Conus betulinus. Next base: position 25,941 of record JADBJO010009248.1, read on the forward strand.
ATAGAAAATCACAATGCCACTCTTCTAATTTTCAGCCACGTGGCCTTTTTTCAAGAGAAAAAAAAAACAAAAACAACAATACAACACATATGACGTCAATTCTTTGCTCTGACCAGTTGCCAAAGATGGACATCACGTAGTTGCATCGTTTTTGGTTTTTTTTTTTTGTCTCTTGAAAAAGGCCACGTGGCCGAAAATTAGAAGAGTGGCATTGTGATTTTCTACAATGATATAGTTTCATCAATGATATTGAAATCTATTGTAGATAGAAGAGTTACAGTGTATTGCTTTACCGATGGTGTTATAACCCAGCGTATGTATTGGCGTCACAGTGCAGCGTTTCCCAAATGATGTAACATCCTATTCTACATGATGAGGCCGCAGGGTATTGTTTCATTAGAGGTGTTACAATTCAGCCAGCCTAGTAGTGGCGTTACGGTACCTTGTGTCAAGATCAATGCTACATCCCTGTCCAGATAACGCTGTTGCAAGGTATTGTGCCACGACTCGTGTTGCATCTAGCCTATATAGGAGTGTTACAATGTATTGTTTTACAAGTGCACCTAGTACTGTTTTGATGTATAGTTTCTCTAGTAAATTTTTAAACTCAATCTAAGTAGTGGTGTAAGCTTGTAATGTTTGACTGGTGGTGTTATACCTTGGTGTATAAAGTGGTGCTAGAGTGCATTGTTTCAGCAGTTAAACCCATTGCATATTGACGTGTAACAATGCATGCATGTCTGTATATATGTACGTATATATGTATGGATGTACATTCACTACACACACACATACATTGAAAAAAAGACACAACCAATGTTAGGTAGGCACTAAAGGTCTGGCCAGCGCATTAGGCTAATGCGTAGGTCAGACATCTGCAAAGTCCTAGCCTCGAGAACTTCTTCTTCAATTCTCTCATCTTAGCTGTTTATCCATTTATCCATCAGCTTCAAATCATGCGCAGTGTGGTCTCTTAGCGGATGTGGTGTAGCGTAAAATGGACTTGTCCGCACGCAGTGACGCCTCGTTGATGAAACTAAAACAGTATGTGTATGTATGTATGTATGTATGTATGTATACCAGTAGTGTTACAAGATAGTGATTAAACAATGTACTGTTTTACTGGTGGTACGAAACCGAATCTACATGGATGTTTTACACTATGTTGTTACACTAGTCATTTTACATCTCAGTTCAGATGGTGGTGTTACACTATACTGTTATGGTGTTACACTATACTGTTATGTTGTTACACTTTTCTGTTATGGTGTTACATTATACTGTCAGGGTGTTACACTACTTTTATGGTGTTACACTATACTGTTATAGTGTGACACTGTTCTGTTTCATCAGTGGTGTTTAAATCCGTATCAGATAGAAGTGTTACTACGTTTTGCTTCCTCAGTGGTGCCTATTCCAGTCTAGAAGGTAGTGTTTATAATGTGTTGTCCCACCATCGGTGTTGTAACCCAGTACACACAGCGGTGTTGAAATGTATCGTTTCACCAGCGATGCTTCCTTTCGGTCAGGGAAGTGGTGTTGTAAATTCATTCTGTTTCACCAGTGGTGCTAGCACTCTGTCAATAGTGGTGTTACATTATATCGTTTTTCCAGTGGTATTTGAATCCGAGAAGAAAAATAGTGGAAGAGTGCACTCACCAGGGTTTGAGTATGGTGATCGGAGGGAACAAGAAGGAAACCAAGCAAGCTTTCTGCTGATACAGCTGTCATCAGGTTTGGAGTTAGTGGGGTGACAGAGACAGATCTTACATGGGGACTGACAATAAAAAAGAAGAAGGAATGGACAGAGCTCAGAGACAACAGGAAGAAATTGGGGTTAAGCAGTGAGTAGGAATCATGAACAAGTTAAAGTGGAAAGCAAGAAGGCCTGTTCAAAAAGGAAGGGGAGAAAAAGAAGGGGGGGGGGGGGGGGGGGGGTAGTAGTAGAGAAGGGGGAGGGGGGGGGTGCAGCTGCTGTCACTCTCTGGTGTTCAGGCCGGCAGGGGGCGAGGGTCCCAAGTCGTGCGATGATGGATGACTCCATAAAGAGGCGATAGAGTCCACTAGACCGGTTCTGCCAGACAGCAGCCACTCTCGCATGGGTGAAGTTGTGGTAGGGGCTGTTGAAGAGAAAGCCCACGGGATCTTCATACCCCAGCCGCACTGAACGAAGGTGCTCAGAGAGAAAACGCTCATTCAGGCTGCGGTACGTCTCCCCAGTGTATTGCTTTGAACACAAGGTGCAAGTGATGACGTACACCAGGTCTGCAGATTGGGAGTTGAAGCTTGCTAGGACCCTGAACTGGCCAGAAGGACCAGCAACTGTGGTGCAGCTGTCAATGAAGGGACATGTCTTGCACTCTTTGCGAGTGCATGGGTGTGTGCCCAGGGATTGTGCTCTCGCCTTGCAGACAGAGGCACGCACTAGATGGTCCCACAAATTTGTGTCTCTCCTGAAGGCTATCAAGGGGTGGTTCTGGAAAGGTTCTTTCAGTTGGGGTCAAGCTGGGGAGGTGGAAGTTGTTGAGAAGGATGTTGCGGACAGGGAGTTGTGAGGGTGAAAGGTGAGCACAGCCACTGTACGGTCTGCTTGATCGTCTGAACGATCAGCAGAAGTCAACGTCTGACTGCGAGGAATGGCAGTGGCACGCCCCAAGGCTGTCTGGACCAATTGCTGAGGGTGCTGGCGTGTCAGTAAGAAGGACTTCATCCTGGTGCTGGAAGTCAGCGTCACTGCTGTAGCAGTATTTGAATCCATTTTACATAGGAGTACGGCAACATACATTGTTTCACCAGTAGCGTTGCATCTCAGTCCAAAGAGTGGTTTTACAATGGTGGTAAAGCCTCTGTTGGTCGTACTTTTTTTTTTCTCAGTGTTTTAGTTTCTGGACAAATTTGAGTCTTTCATTTTCATCAAATCCATCCTTTTCCAACATCGTGTGCTGCTTATCTTTGCTTCAAGGGAGGAACATTTTTTTTTCTTGTAGGCGAAGAGGATACTCCCTATTCCAGGGACTTTTCTTTATGAAGTACTGCTGCTTCTCAGCAGGATCGAGTGGCAAGACTGATGAGCTCTGCATAACGCGAAATGTGTGTGTGTGTGTGTGTGTGTGTGTGTGTGTGTACGTGTGTGTGTGTGTATGTGTGTTTGTGTGTGTGTGTGTGTGTGTGTTTGTGTGTGTGCGTGCGTGCGTGCGTGCGTGCGTGCGTGCGTGCGTGCGTGTGTGTGTGTGTGTGTGTGTGTGTGTGTGTGTGTGTGTGTGTGTGTGTGAAATTAGTACAATGTAGCAAGCAAATGTCAGCCATCACAATGCTTCAAAAAATGAACAAGGAAAAAACCAACAAAACCAAAACAAAACAAAAAAAAAAAAAAAAAAAAAAAAAAAAAGGGAAGCAAAAGAAAAACGCATCCATCATCATAATTTGTCTGTCAGTGAGTGATTACATCATATGGAACGAAACACGCGAACAGTGAATGTCATTGTCATGCTGACTGAGTGAGGAGTATTGTTCTGTAAAGTTTTGATGTCTGTTCTTTGCAACGTCTTACTGAACGTTTACTGATCTGTTTCGTTGGCGGCAATACTTGAACGTCATTGCCAAACTTTGTTGCTAAGAAAGTCTTTGGAACTGTGACGTCAATGTACATTTATATGAAGAGTGAAGCACTATTATATGAAGGGAAAACACACACACACACACACAGACAGAGAGACAGACAGACTGACAGAAGGTGGGTGGGGCAGAGAGAGACTGAGAGAGAGAGAGAGACTGAGAGAGAGAGAGAGAGAGAGACAGACAGAGAGCAAGACAGAGAGTACAGTCAACGAACGGACAAAACAGCTTGGCAAGCTGAAAGAAAAAGAAAAAGAGAGAAAGACTGGCAGAATTTTCACACACCACACACACACACACACACACACACACACACACACACACACACACACACACAAGACCATTTTTCTGTAGTGACTATGCTTTCTGTCTTTTTTTTTAAAATATTTTTTTTATTGCGTTTTCACGAGAATAGCAATGCAGCAAGAATAGCATCGACACAAAGAAAAAAAAAAAACTACATGCAGGATTCTTCCCCAGATGGTTTCTTTTTGTCTTTGTGGCACCACCATTTTGCTATAGTCAAGAGAGTGACCGGCCGATGGAACCAGAAAGTTTAACTGGCTACACTGCAATCCTGGACAAAGCGTCGACCACATGGTTGTATTCCGCCTGAAAAGGAAATGAAAAAAAAAAAAGAAAAAGTAGGTTTAAGTATAAACAGGGGCACAGACAGACAGACAGACAGACAGACAGACACACACACACACACACACACACACACACACACACACACACACACACACACTCACACACACACACACACACGCACACACACACACACACGCACACACACACACACACACACACACACACACACACACACACGCACGCGCACACATGCACGTGCATACGTGGACACAAACTACACATGCACTGTCGAAAGAGCCATGTAATATAGATTCTTTTTAAAGAGGAGTGTCTGTGGTTTAATTCAACGTTTCGATTCTTAATCACTTGTATAGTTGAACGTTTTTTAGTTCTGAATGTTTAAAGTCGGGGTACAAGTGTCAAAAACAAACCGGAAATGAACCAAAAGCAAACAGACCAACAAACGATTAAGCAAGCTCATACAACACCGAGACAACAACAACCATGAAGTTCACACACACACACACACACACACACACACACACACACACACACACACACACACACACACGCACACAAACACAAACTCTCTCTCTCTCTCTCTCTCTCTCTCTCTCTCTCACTCCACACACACACACACACACACACAACACACACACACACACACACACAGACACATGCACGCATGCACGCACGTACGCATGCACACACACACACACACACACCACACACACACGTGCGTGTGTGCGCTCGCGTGCACGCACGCATACCATACGTGCGTGTCTTTGTGCTTTCGTGCGCACTCCTCACCGGTAGAGCAGAGCGTCGTGCATTGCTGCAGTCATCAGGGATATCGAAGATGTCCTCAGATTCGACGCCCTCCTTTATGTCCTCAAAGGTATTATACTTGAGAGTGTACGCTGAAAGAAATAAAGAACCTCCGGTAAATGCCATGGAGAGATCTCTACCTGCACTTTACTGCAGGAAAACGGAACCGGAAACAGAACACCGGAAGACCCTCAAGTCTTGGAGCATGCGTCTGATCCGCCAGCAGACAACCGTCAGCAAGACGGCTGCTGTGTTAAAAAAAACAGAGAGCACGAAAAGGACAGAGTGAGTGAGTTTAGCCAACGACCTCAATCAGAGACAACAGAGTGGTAAAAAGTGAGCGGGGAAACAGCACAATTTGCTTGGAGCTCTATCAGAATTATTCTCTTCGTGCAAACTTTTTTTTTCCCTTTTGTTTGTTTGTTTTTTTTTTTCCTTTTTGCTTCTTCAGAACATTACATCATCGAACTCTTTCTTACGACAGTCCAGATGTCTGTCACAAAAAAAAAAAAAAAAAAAAAAAAAAAAAGAAGAAAGAAATAGATAAATAAACAATCAAATAATCGAAGGAACAAACAGCATAGACAACAGAGATGAATGAATACATACAGAAATAAATGAATGAATGAATAAATGAAACATTCAAACAATAAATGATAAACAAATAAATAATAAATAAGAAAAATCTTAAATAAATGTCAGCGAACCGCCCAGAGAAACGTGGACAAACGAGTCACAAGACAAAACACAACGCGTTTCGACCTCTTAGGTCTCTTCAGGTGAAACAAAAAAACGAACAAAATAACGAAAATGCACTTAGCTTTGATCGCTTCAGAGTTGAGCGCAAGGAAGAAGGCGTTATTTTGTTCGTTTTTGTTTCACCTGAAGAAGACCTAAGAGGTCGAAACGCGTTGTGATTTGTCTTGTGACTCGTTTGTCCGCGTTTTCTCTGGGCGGTTCGCTGACATTTATTTAAGATTTGTTTAGATTTCCGCCTGCAGTCGTCTCACTTTGCAACTAAATAAGAAAAAGATTGGGTTATGTCTACAGTATCATGATTTTACACAAGTTAAGCAAACAACAACATATATTATTCGGATTCTGTGAAGAGTGGTATAGAGTTAAAGACTTTCAGCCTTCCTTTTAGGTGAGATGATTGGAAGAAAAACAAAAAGATGGTGTACACTCAGCTCATAGAATATACATCATGCAAGAGTACAAAAGATCTTGATCTACTTCAGGACAAGTCATTATAATGGTCATTATACACGTCATTATATACGCATTATACACGTCATTATAACCGTCATTACTATACGCATCTCAAGGGCCGTATACACTCTTTCTCTCTCATACAGGCAGGAACACAGAAACAGACAAACTCGTGCCATGAGAACGAAAATCACACGTCACGTCTTTCCGTACGCAAGATGACGATGAACCACGTCATGCTTCTACGTCAGGAAAGGGCAAACAACGCTATGACGTACATACATCGAGGACACGTCATGGTATGCTCTCCATGCGGAACAGCAACTCCACTCCGAAGGAAAAGTCGTAGAATGCTGAAATTAGTTTCAAAGGGAGGTGACTGCACGGGGACATGAAAAAAAACTTTGAAGAAAAAAAAAAATTAATTACTGCACCACCGAACGAAAGAGACAAACAAATTACAAGACCAAAAAAAAAAAACACAACGCATTTCGACCTCTTAGGGCCTCTTCACACTTCAGTGTTGTTCATCTCGCCTGAAGAGAAGAAGAAGACC
>JADBJO010009248.1:52742-62694 GCA_016801955.1 Conus betulinus
TTGAGTAACTATTACAAACTGTTCGAATTTTCATAATGTCATTGCTATCAAGTGATTCAGATTAGATGTCTTGGGCTTAGCTTTGTTTGTGATATAATTTGTGTCTTGTTTGCTGCCAAAGGCTGCGTGCAAAGTCTGCGTAATGATCACAGAGGCCTCTTTCAAACACCAGAACAAGGCAGAAAATGCAAGAAGCTTCCAGAAATTGTAATGTAAATGTTCCCAGCATTTTGGCTGGCTGTAACATGTAATGGTTCTTGATCCTTCTAGAAAGTTCCGTACATTTTGACTGGCTGTGCTACATCATGATATTGGAACATTCTAGAATACTCCAGAATATTATTGACTTGGTTAAGCCACATGTATTTCATGAACTTTCCATTTCGTCATCTGTAAGTAATTGAGAGAATGAATAAGAGGAATGATGACTAATGTAAAGTGGTGGAAAGTGATCAGAGTGTGTGAGGACACCTTGATGTTTTGGGACCGTTGCGATAGTCATTGAGTATTGATTTTTGAATCCTCTGATGTAATCAAAAACTAAGAACTATTTACCAGAGCTGTATTTTTCTCTGCTTGGATCGATTCGGCAGGAGCTCAGAACCAACTCTTGTTCACTTACCTTTACTTAGCATCCGGCTCTTTGTGAAGTTTTACAGAACAGAAGTTTGATTCTTCTTAGTCCTACTTGTAACAGTGAGGCTACACAGCAGTCGTTGGGGGGGAACGTTCCCTCCTTGACACTGTATCTCTCAGCCCTCACCCACTCCTTCCCCAGTCCCCGCTCCCTCAGCTCAAGTTTCCTGTTTAAGGTATTTATTTCTGACCAGTAGAGATTTGTAACATTTGAACCACATCTAATGGGAAATTGTAAACATAGAGGTTCCCCCCCCCCCCCCCACACACACACACACACACACACACACACACACACACACACACACACACTCTCTCTCTCTCTCTCTCTCTCTCTCTCTCTCTCTTCTCTCTTCTTCTTCTTCTCTTCTTCTTCTTTCTTCTTCTTCTTCTTCTCACATTATTCGCTTCGGTTTCACGGCAATATTATTAGTGGCAGTGGGTCCACAGTACTGGCCTGCTTCTCTTCATGTCCGTTTCCAACTGCCGAAATAAGCAGCTGAGCCGACGTTCTTACAATTCCAATTTATCAACTAGAGACCCAAAGAATACCAGTGGTGAAATCCGCCGGTTCTTGAATAGAAAAAGAAAACGCTACTAAAACCGTAAACCCCAAACAAAGAAACAAATGAGCAAGAAGAGAAGAAGAAGAAGAGAAAGAAAGAAAGGATGCAAAGCATATAAACGAACTCCCCAGTTTATCTTGAATACGCCTGGGGAGGGGGGAGGGGGGGGGGGGGTGTCTGAAAAAGTCACAATCAAACATGCGTCATATGTATGACGACGTCAAACATGCGTCATAATGTATTTCATCACTCAGATATTCCATAAAGAAGAAAAACCGTTTTGGGCAGTCATAGCACTTAGCAACGGCTATTCTGGTAAAATAAAACATCGGGCATTATCCGTAACCCATAATGAACATACCTACAAATTTTCAGAAAGATCGGCCCAGAAGTTTTGTCTGGAGCGAGTGGAACACGTTTTGACCACGGACAGACAAACAGACATGATTTCTTTGTTCCCATTGTAAAGTACTCCCTGCTCTATAAGAACTGGGAGTACAAAAAGGAAAGGCAAACACAGGCCAATGCGTTGAAATTTCAATCATTAAAGAAACTGTACCCATCTGAAATAAACTGTACCCATCTAAAATAAACTGATGTATCTGAAATAAACTGTAATCATCTAAAAATCTTCTTCCACCGCTACACAAAACTAAAAGTGGACATTGAAATTAAACTCAGAAGACCACGCTTGAAACATGATCGAAAAATGAAAACTCTTATATCTTTACAAATGAAGCCTAAACAGTAGTCACCTTAGTACTCCAATCTGTTCGTATTGTCCACTCTAATATTTGCCTAAAATTGTCCTTCGACTGGACCGAAATATTCAAAGCAGTAACTCAAATTAAAAAAAAAAAAAAAATGGTACCATGAAAAGAAAACAGATAGTATACACCCTAATAGTCTAACCTGTTCCAGGTACCCGGAATAACAATTGCCAAAGGTTGTCCTGATGTTCAAATCTGTAAACATGAGATGCTGAGTCTAAAACCACAACACTTTTGATAGAACAATTGAACGCATTAATACAGTCAGAATCGCTTTACCTGAAGTCAGCCGATAATATTTCCATCCAAAGACAGGGGACGTTCGCAGCGACACGTACACCATCGTTGAAGCGCACAGCTTTTGGTGCCATGGTTGTAGAAAAAAGAGTTGCACCAGTTCTCGTCCTGGCACAGTTTTCCACACCGCAGAGCACTGTCAGCTGGGGTCCATTGCGTCACTTCCGTCGGAAGGCGGTCATTAAACGTTGCGTCACGATGATAGATTCCAGTGTTCAGTCTGAAGAAAAAAAAACTGCCCCATTAAACATTCCTCTATCAGAACGTTTGTGGAATTTCATGGCTATCTTGCCAGTGGTTGCTTTTTTCGTGATGATTTTTTTTTTTTGCATGGGGTTTTTGTTTTCTTTATGTATAGACCACGTTTTACTTGTTTTTTTTTTTTTTTTCTTATACATTTTGATTCAAAATAATTACTTCATGTTGAAGATGATTGATCTCTACCTTCTATTGCATACCTATTCATCCTAGTTTCTCTTTTGCTGTCTACTGGTTAGTATGGCGCCCTCTCCTCTATTGGTTTAGATATTTCTTAATACAAAGTACTTCAGCAATGAAGGATGACTGTTAGTATTATCATTCCTATGAATTTTCAGTTATATGCACACATTCTTCAGATCTACAGCCCATGCAAAAGGGGTCTGTTCATCAAGGCACGTTGCAAATCGAACATTCATTGCTAATCTTAAAAAAAGAAAACGATATTGTATAGGCCGGGGCTAGGCAACAAAGGTGGAAATCTTGATAAGAAAAATACTTCGTTTTCGATCTCTGTTTAAATGATATGACAATGAATACTATCTCTTATTCGATTCCTCCACCCAATCATTGTAGAATAAATAACACATTTAATGATCTGAACTTCGTCCAACATAATATATAAGAGATAACACAGTGACTGTGATACACCTATTTAACACGAGCAAACCGTCTACTTACCGAAAGGCAGCAACAGGCAGTCCACAGGCATTTACCAGGGTGGACAAAAACATGATGTTAAAACAGCTTGCAGCAAAATTCATGTTCCATGAACATATTTTCTTTCGTGTTTGCATTTATAATGAGGAGGACGACGATGATGATGTCAATGGGGAAGGATTTAATAGCGTGAAGCTAAATTCACAATGTAATGTATAATCGCTTCTGAGACGTAGTTCTGTAACTGGCCAACTCTACAGAGGTGTTCCACTCTAAATCCAGCTTTTTGCTATGGTCGATGATATACTGGCAGAGGTAGAGTAAACAAAGTGGAGCCTAGATCAGGTGTTGATCAAAGGAGAGTATGATCGACGTTTTTCCTCCGGACTGTACGTAGCAGCATAAGCCACGGAAACTTTTGATTAATAAAATGCTTTGTTCCAGTCCAGTGGACGTTGATGTTTTATAAAGACTAGAAAGGAGCTCAATTCAAAAACTAAAATGCTTAATGCTCTAGCTTCACCTGTAGTTTCTTTTGTCTAGTCCTGTCTTTACACACACACACACACACACACACACACGTGTGTGTGTGTGTGTGTGTGTGTGTGTGTGTGTGTGTGTGTGTGTGATTTTTTAAAATATCTTTTGCCAGTCATTATTGTTATAATGATGGAAGAATTGTTAACCTGCACTTTTTTCCCCACTACTTAATTGTTCAGCATTATATATATATATATATCAGGCTTCTTGACTCGTTGACTTTTGCCGGCTGTCTTGCTATCTAGAAGCAGGTCCTGCGATGTACACCAAGGAAAGGCCTACAGTGCTTCTGTCACAAGTAGCATTTCAAGCTAAATGTATCATCCAATGGCGAACACAGTTTCTTTTTCTCCATCTGTTCTTACGTCATATGTGTCACGTGACAATTCGGCGAATTCGAACAAGAACTGAACTACGCGCTTGGCCCTATAACAACATAGCACTCGTGAAAATTACCAAATTACTCATATTCAGTGCGAGCTAGCACATGCGGTTATGCAACCCTGTGGCTTTGATTTGAGAGAAGAAAATGACGAAAAAAAATACATAATAATAACGCATAAACAACAACAAATAATATCAACAGCAACCAAAAAAAAAAAAAAAAAAAAAACACAACACAAACAATAACATCATCTAGCTACTTGAAGTTAAAAGAAACACAAAGTGAAACCAAAAAAAAACAGTATTTTTCTCTCTCTTCCGCCACCTTTGCCCGTTATCCCAACCTGACAAGTCCTCAAACAGACAGAGGACTGTACAAAATTACAGGATAGGTATGACTGGAGAGAAACGAATCAGTATGAACCAAGAAAAGGCTCAGCAAACAGTACCACTTGGTGTTACAAGCATTCTGGCAGACTTAACAAATCCAGTTTTGAATGCCTTTCTTTGTGTCCTGGGGACAGGGTGATATTTTTGCTTGGCTGTCTTTTTTTTTTTTTTATTCTGGAAAACTCGCAAGTCACGCTACGTTGGAAGAAGAAATATGAGAGGTCAATTGTTTGCCAGACTTCTATACCGTCAGGAAGAAAACGTTTGATTGGCTAAATACAGCTTTTCTTTAATTGGCTGCTACCTTGACGTAAGAGCAAGGTCGTGCATTTGACCTCTGCTTGTATGATATTGACTGCGCAACAAACATTACATATGGAATTGGAGACTTTTCCTGGGTCTGTCAATAAAATGGCAGCTCTATTCTCAGAGGTGACAGCCACGCAGAGGAGGATGGCCTCACTTGTGCAGGGGTGGCCACAGCACGTGCGATAACAACGGGGAGCACTGCTGGTGGAGATCAACAATAAATACTGGAAGCAGCGCAACGCTAGCATCGTCTGCCTGGCTACCGTCAGCACTGTAGCCGCCTGTGTAGTGACTGCTGTCATAGCGCAGCTACAGGGCAACTACAGCGCAGCTCACAGCGCAGTTCACTGCTCGTAGTGTGTGACCTCAGGATCAGGAACATGAATTTCTGGTTAAGTTTTAACATTGTGTGTTTGCTCCTCTTGGTCCATACATGTGAACCACCTGTTGTGGCCTTTCTGTAAGTAGACAGTTTGCTGACATCACTTTGGCAGCTTTTTAGGCTGTAAGTTTAGTAAGTTTATTACAGTGGTCGGTATTTTGTATTGTGCAATATTTGACTATACATGAATGATTATGATTCTGATTTGGATTTTGTCCTTCTGTTATGAAAAAACATCGAAAGCATTTTTTTTTTCGTCAGGGATTTATCCCTGAAGCTTTTGACTGTGACAGTGTTTTGGCCGTGGTTATATATATTTTTGGGTAATTGATGAATAGTTTGGAGTTCTGTGTTAACGTTACCGCTCACACACACACACACACACACACACACACACACACACACACACACACACACACACACACACACACATTTATATATAGGCTGCTTTGGGATGCTGTTGGATTATATCTTTGCACCGGTGGTGAGAATGCTACAAAATTATAGTCTTGGTATATCTCCATTTGATGCCAATGGGGCACAAACACAATAGTAGTGGAGGCAAACAAATGCAGGCTAACAATTCTCCATCATTATATTAATGACTTGCAAAAAAAAAACTTATGAAAAGAAAGATCTAGTTGCAAAGTGAGACGACTACAGGCAAAAATCCAAACAAATCTTTAAATAAATGTTTGCGAACCGCCCCCAAAACGTGGACAAACGAATCACAAGATAAAACACGACGCTTTTCGACCTCTTAGGTCTTCTCCAGGCAATGTACAAAAGAATTATTACAACCAAAATAAATCACCTATCTTCAATCAAGATGTTTTCATTCAACGCCTGTCTTGCGCTGAGGAGATTGAAGGTAAGTGATTCCTTTTCGTTTTAATAATCGTTTTATACATCGCATGAAGAAGGCCTAAAATGTCAAAACGCGTCGTGTTTTGTCTTGTGATTCGTTTGTCCACGTGTTTTTAGGTGGTTCGCTAACATTTATTTAAGATTTATTAAAAGAAAGAGAAAAAAAAAAAAAGAAGGAGGAGCGGGGTAAGAGGGGGTGGGGGGGGGTGGGGGTGGGGGGTGGAAACGGGAAGGAGAAAGATGAGAATGAAGAATCAGGGAAATATAACATACAATAAAAGAGGGAGAATGAAAAATTAGGGAAATATATCATGAATTTAAAATCCTTCGCCAGCACTGTGTGGGGATCATTGGAATCCATCTTGGAGACAGAATCATTTATATCGCCGAGGCCTTTCGTCTGCTGGATGGGACTTGTCAGGGGGTGGCACGGCTGATGGTATCTATCCCGCCCTGGCATCATATGGAGACACACCACAGTCTAAAATTCTGTAGTATTCTCACCACCAAAGGTTCAAAAACAGCACCTTAAAGCACACAGACAGACAGACAGACAGACACACACACACACACACACACACACACACACACACACACACACACACACACACACACACACACACACATATATATATATATATATATATATATATATATATATATATATATAGTGTCTCTATTGGCTCCAAGAGCACAGACACAATCAGCCCGTGTCTCCCAGATGACGAAAAGGCCTAGGAGCAGGCGACAATATAGATCTGCCTTCAGGACGGATTGCTACGGTTCCCTGATGCAGCTAGTGAAGGGTTTTCAAATTCATAATGTATATTTTCCCATATTCTGTATCTCCAACCATTTTTTTTTTATTTCATTAATTTTTTTTTTCAAGTCTTTGCCAAGTCATTACTATAATGATGGAAGAATGTTAACCTGCACTTGTTTTCCCCCCCTCTACTAAATTGTCAAGCTATATATATATATATATATATATATATATATATATATATATATAAGGGTTATAAACAAGCCGCATCCTAGATGCCTATATATCCACACAGGGAGCGGAAGAAGGTAACAAAATTCATTTCGGTTTAAGCTATGAGTGACGTGACGTTTTCTAGTCAAGACCTACAGTACACCCATATATCTCTTTCCAGGGTAAACAGTGGAATTTATACCCGTGATAGAAATTTTGACGAGCTCCTTCCGACAAACGTAAATCAATGGTCCCCGGCTGACAGTGTGCTGCAGTGCGGAAGACAGTGCCAGGAAGAGACATGGTGCAATTCTTTTTTCTACAACCGCAGCAATGGAACCTGCGCGCTTCAACGGATGGTGTACGTGTCGCTGCAATCGAGCCAGATATCTACAGCTTATGGATGGAAATACTACAGAGTGATTTCAGGTAAAGCTACTTTGAGAACTTATGACTTCAGACACACTGGCTTTGAGAAGTGTGGGTGTGATTCTCTCGATCTTGCTTATGAAGAGTGATTTCCTTCCGCGAAAAAGAGTTTTGTATATGAAAAAGACGGAATTTGTCCATATTTCCTTTTGTTTTTCAATCTTCAGTTTTTCTTCTTTGTTTTTGTTGTTGTTGTTGTTGTTGTTGTTGTTGTTGTTGTTGTTAAGGTTGTTGCTGTTTTAATAGATCTATTGGAAATCATTACCAAAATGTGTACAGTGAATGGATTCAACAATATTAGTATTGAGAATCAGTTTATATGAAAACATCAGAAAGCGTTGTCATCTCCAGTCCATATGTTTCCATATACATGGCTCGTTTTGTGTCACAGTGAAAAGAAATTTGTATTATTTCAGACAGACGAAATGTAGCCACATTTTAATTCTTCACTTTTACATAATTAGAATTGTAAAATCGGCCACCAAAGTGTGCTGAATATATGTTTTATTTGGGAATTAACAGACGTGATATGAAGAGTAAGAAGTTAGACTCTGAGTGTATATAGTCGATTTGTGTGTGTGTTTCTGATCCAGTTTCTTCTATTTCAAACAATTAGAAATAAATCAATAAACTTACTTCCTGGTAAGGAAGATCGTAAATGGTATATTATAATTCGTCAGCTATAACAATGTATAGTCGTCTTTTCTGGCTTCTACGTAGAACTAGATTTGTTAGGAGCTCAGCCGGGAAACCTGATATTTCAATCGGGTGTCATTCACAATTTGAGAGCGTTACTTAAATTTTCTGACCAACACTGCAGGTGTCTGTATCTCTCCGGTCTAACCGACACTGTAATGTATTGTAGAATCAAGTGCAGGGTGCAGCTCTGTCTTGCAGTCTCAGACCGAAATAGAACACCATTGCATTATCCTTATTATCTTCATCTTCATCGATCAGCATTAAAAAAACAAAAAAACTGTGGTCCTTCTCGCCTTGCTTTCATGGTGACCTCAGTTTTTGTGTCTTCACCACCACTATGTCCTTGATCAGCTTGAGGTCACTGGTAGTAGCCAGTTCGTAGGGACAGTCGCTGGACGGACGTGGTGGCACTCTTCGAAGGGGAGCGCTCATTCATGCTCGCTTCGCTACTAAGTAGTTTCTGTCGTCGACAGCAGGAAGCTCAGCAAGTTGTATACGGTGTATGTTGAATCAGAAGAGGCCTCACTGAACACCAGCAAATTGCAGGGCAGTGTGTCTCCTTTGCTGAGTTGCTTCATGACGACTCGACGTTGACTCTCCCTGTGAATGATCGGTATCAGAGCTGCGACGAGACAAGCCACGGTGGGACTGAACAGGGACCCGAAATGAGAGGCGTAGGGGTAATGTTACCGGGTGGAACCGGAGACAAGACAGCAAGATATGAACATGTCGATGGATGATTACAAAGAGATAAACTGATGGTAAATGCAAGTCATGTTTTCCCTGTTCTTGTATCTATGGCGCATGTGTACGCTGTGTGCAGCTTTTTTTCTATCCACATACTTGCTTTGTTACTTTAGAGATTTGGTTTTTAAAGTGAGGTGACAGCAGGCGGAAATGGAAACGAATTTAAAATGAAAATTATTTTTATCCCACCGGACAAAAGGGACAATCAAATTACAAGACGTCGTGTTTTGTCTTCAAATGTGTTTGTCCCTTTTGTCCGGCGGACTAATGATAATTTTTTCTTTTAACTTTAAATTTGGTTTTGACCAGTTTTTTCGAGGAATTACATTTAAAAAAATCTTTATGGAGCTGTAAATGCATTAGATTCTTTTAGAATTCTCTCGAAAAATTGTTTAATGAAAAATGTGAACATGCACATATTGTTAAACTTTCACGTGATTTTGGTCTCTCTAATGTGGACGAGCGTCTTTGTGCAGACTGTTCTTTCGATTTTATCATAATGTTTGCCAAGGTATATATCATATACGAAAAAATTTTTACCAAATTTGATTGCTTTTCAGAGAAAGCTATATGAAAGGTTAAAAATAAGAACAGTTTTGTAGTTCATCATTATTACAAGATTGTCATGCAAATACAGGTAACAAACGGGTTGCTGCGTTTACTATAGAGCGGGGAATTGTCAGAAATTAATGGGGTTTTTTTCAGAAAACCAGAAATGTCATTAACCTTTTTTTTTCTATAGTACGACATATCAAATGCCAAATAAATCGGTTTTCTGTATGGAACCCACGGCATTTTCTCCTCTGGGTTGGAGCCGAAAAGAGATGAGGATTCCTTAGGAAAATGCATCTAATGATAATTGATTCCATAACCTTTCAACCTTCAAATTCACAACGCTAACTCTTACACATTGGTCGATTGTAATTTTTCTGATTCCTTTATTTCAAAACCAACAGCTGGTTGTCCGGCGAAAAGTGGTTACGTCATTGATCGCGTCACAGCAATGCCTGTGATGTCAGTGAAGAGACGCTGGTGGTGCTGG
>JADBJO010009248.1:64050-69050 GCA_016801955.1 Conus betulinus
AGAGAGATAAAATGGCTATGAAACCGTTGTCCCTCCTGATCATTTTGACAGGGAAAAAATATTTATTCCCATCGCATTTCTGGTGTTTGCTTTCTTATGCTTAGTGCTTGCTTGCTTGCTTCCTTGCTTGCTTTCGTTACTTTCTTCCTTTCTTGTCTTTTGTCTTTCCCTCAGATAGTTCATGTTTCTCTCATTATCTTAACCATATTATCTCATTTCTTATGCCCTATTCATTCATATCTTCTGTCTTTTGTTATGTCCTCTCTCTACTCCGTTATCTCCTTAACTCATTGAACAGAGACGAGACACAATACTTTTCCTAAGCGTGTCGTGCACTGAAACGTATCCACTATCACCAAGCTATCCCTTTTTTTGTTTTGTCCAAGGCTGTCGAACAAGAAGCGGAGAGGAGCAATAGAGCACAGAGTCACCAAAAACGTAATTTCACTACTGTTTGGTGTTTGCTTGATAATATTACAAAACTGATTTCAGCACGGTATAGCTTGGAAGTCGGGCTTGGGCTGCTAAATATATGACCTTGCTTTCGTCCATGAGAGAAATCACGTTGTTGTATTCGTCAGCACCTTTGACCGTGGTAATCAGAGACAAATGGTAATCAAAAATCTGTTTTTACGACTTTTTTTGGGGAGGGGGGGGGGATGGGATGGGGGGGGGGGAGAGGTGAGGTTGGGGTGGGGAGGCGTGTTTCATCATTTGTCTGTCGGCCTCTCTCTAAGTGGCTTGTTCTGTTTGTTTTGTTTGTTTGTTTGTTTGTTTGTTTGTGTTGTTTGTTTTTCCCACACTGACTCCATCAAGGCTCCTTGCTACTACAGCCTCATATCGCCCCGTCCACCAAACAACAAAAAAAAGCAATCTCTAGATCAGAATGTTACAGGACAGGGGGGGGGGAGCCCAACGATTAAAAGGCAACTGCATTGCTGCTGTATTCGTTCGGTGGTGCCTGTTCTAATGAAGCCTAGTTGTTAGACCCCCTGATAACTGATCATGAAATACCTGTACAACCCTACTGATTCATTGAAACGTCATATTTCGGTCCCTGTATGTACTGACCTACTACTACTGCTGATCTCTACACAACCTAGGACATGACTTGTGTATTTTGGGATGTTCACTTTTTGCTGAGGATAGTGCACGTGTTTGTGAGTGTGGTAGGCGCCCGTGCATGCACAGTGTTGTAGTTGCCCTGCGCGACGCGCACAGAGAGAGTAGTGAGACATATACACACGCACACACACACACACACACACACACCAACAACACAACACACACACACACACACCACACCACACACACACACACAACACAACACACACGACAACACACACCATACCACACACACACACACACACACACACACACACACACCACACACACCCACACACACACCACACACACACACACACACACACACAAAACACACACACAAAAAAAAACACACACACACACCACACACACACACACCACACACACACACACAATGCACACACCACACAACACAAACACAACACACACACACACAAACCCAACACACACAAACACACACACACACAACACCCACACAAACACCACACACACACACACACACACCACAACACCACACACACAACCACACACACACACACACCACACACACACACCACACACACACACACACAAAACCCAACACTTTTTGGTCAATATTTGGTCCATGTTTGTTGTTTGCGATGTGTGCATGTGTGCGTGTATCTGTCTGTCTGTCTTTTTGTCTATCTGTCTGTGTGTGTGTCTATTCCTCTGTATCTGTGTCTGTGTATGTTTGTGTGCATGTTTATGTGTTTGCTTAGTGTGCGCGGACGAGACTACATCTTAGTGACATACACATACACACGTGCGCGCCAAAGACCAGACAGAGAAACGATTTTAAAAGCAGAATGGGGGGAAAATATGAAAATAACATTTAAAGTCTGACAAAGTGGTGTGTGACAAGTTAAAATCGTATTTACGGGTTAAAATTTAGAGAGCTATTTTTTTAAAAAGGTAACGATGTTAGTGAGGACATCTCATTCTGTTCTGTTTGTGCTCTCTCTCTCTCTCTCTCCTCTCCTCTCTATTCTCCTCTCTCTCTCTTCTCACTCTCTCTCTCTCCACCTCTCTCTCTCTCTCTCTCTCTCGTCAAGAATGAGTTCTACGTTTTATGTAGCGTAACGACGGATCACAGAAAAACCTCTACAATGATATTCATATAAAACTAACTCGATTGTACGGACACAATGTCTGAACATAATCCCATCTGAGTTCTAAAGTCGAACTCTCTCTCTCTCTTCTCTCTCTCACTCTCTCTCGCGTCATCTCATCTCTCTCTCCCCTCCTCCCTCCTCTCTCACGCCTCTCTCTCTCTCTCTCTCTTCCACCCTCACCCCTCTCCGGGGCCCGTCCCGCTCGTCTCTGCTCTCTCTCACTCTCGCATCTCTCTCCCTCAATCCCATCAGTCTCTCCTCCTCTCTCTCGTGCCTATGTAGATTTTAAAATCAAGCAACAAAATAAAGCACCCCACCCCCGGTTTTTCTTGTTGTTTGTTTAAAAACGTAGCCTTCCTTGTAAAACACCTTCAAATCAGGCTTTTTCGATTAAACAATTATTTGACTTTTTGGCTGTTGTTGTTATTTTTTAAATATTCAATTGCAAAGAGGAAACACAATAGTACTACAACCCAAACAATCATAGTTTCCTAACTCAAAAGTAATCACATTACCACAGTTACTCGTAGTCCTTTACTAAATCCACGTTGCTTAATTTTTCTTCTTAATGTTCTTGTTCTGTCTTGATTCTTGCAGCTCGTGTTCTTGTTCATTCCTCCTCCTCTCCCTCCTCCCTCTTCTTTCCCGACGGCTCCCTCCTCATCCCCAAGCATGCTCCTTCTCTTCCTCCAGTTTCCTCTTTCTTCTCCATCTTGTTCTTCTCTCTTGTTCTTCTGTATTCTTTTTGAAGTCTTTTCAGTTGTTTGTATGTTTGCTATGTTTGTTACACAATTGTTGTTGTGTTGTTGTTTGTTCATTACTTTCTCATTCTTCTTCTTCTTTTCTATCTTCTAATTTCTTCTTTCCTTTCTTTTCTTCCTTCTTCTTCTTCTTCTTTCTCTTCTTCCCCCTCTTCTCTTCCGCTCTCTTCTAATCTTTCTCTAATCCTCTTCTTTCTCTTCGTATTCTTTTCTCTTCGTTTCTTTTCTTCCGCCTTCTTTCTTCTGCTTGTCTATCTTCTTCTTTCTTCTTTTCGGCGCACAGCCAAGAGCGACAAGAACACGAAGAACAAAGGCAATAAAAAGTTAGAGAACATAGAATAGGCAGAAGCAAGCCCGCACAACATTAATTATTTATGCATCAACATGATCGAATCGTATCGTTGGTCACCAGATCCACAACCCGATTTTACAAATATTTATACGGCACAACACAAACACCAAACGCACCACCGGGCCCCCCGATCCACAAACACGCAACGCAACAGAGCGCACCGCACACGCCCGGCGCCCACACACACACATCACACACACACACACCGACTCACTCACGCAACTCACGCGAGCACGCACGGCGCGCACGCACGGCACCCACACACAACACCACACACACCACACACACGACACACACACACACACACAGACGCGCGTCTTTGTCTGCCTGTTTGTCTGTCCTGTCCCTTCTCGTCTCCGCAGAATCCTCCTGCGTCTCTCTCTCTCTCTCTCACGAACCTCCATCTCTCCATTCTCCTACTTTCCTCTCTCTCTCTCTCTCTCCTCTGTCATTCTCTGTCACAAAACTCCCAATCCCCCCCCCCTCCCCTCCCTCCTCTCCACACCCACCCACTTCTCCTCTCTCGTACCACTCACACACTCTCCCTCGATCTCCAGTCATCTCGTCGATCTCCTCTCTCTCAGCCCTGAAGCAGTGACTGGGGCGCACAGGGGGGTCGACTGAAGAGTAAACCTAGGACAGGCTGACTAGGGGGATGGAATGTAAGGTGTGATGCGCAAATGCAGGAAATACATTAGTTAGTCTGGGCGGGCGGCGTAAACTGACCCACAGTCACTCCTCGCTGATAAGTCCAGTTGTACATGAAGAAAGGGGCAGGGCAGGCTGCCCTGTGGTCTGTTTCTCTAGTGTGATGTGTGGCGTGGTGCAGTAGCGATGACGATGCGTTCGTATGCGTGTGGCTGGTGTGTGATGATGGTGTGCGGTGGTGTGTGTGGTTGTGTGTGTGTGTGTGTAGCGTGTTTGTGTATTTGTGTGTGGGTGTGTGGGTGTGTATGACATTGTGTGTGTGCGGTGTGTACTGCCAATATGTATTGTGTCTCCTGGCCGGTCAGGTCCCGTCATTCGGAGTGTCGCTGATCCTGAGCTGATGGGATGCTAATTCTATTTTCTGGGCTATATTTGCGCACGGACGCCTGTGGTGGTGTTGTGTAGGTGGATGTGTGTGGTGTGTGTGTTGATGTGTGACTGATGAAACTTGTGTGCGGCTCGCCCGCCGCGCGCGCGCGGCGCTTTGTACAGGACATACAATCTCACACTTAAACTTACATGGATTGAACTGCAGGATCAGAGGACAAAGAAACATGAAGATCGACTCGAAAGAACGCCCGACAGACAGATACAGGCAGACAGAGAGACAAACAGAGAGAAAGATCCGTATTGGCTCACTGTCTGTCAAGAACATTTTCTATGGTCCAGATATTCCTTGCACTGTTACCATTATTGACACACAAATTAAGCGCTCCCTGTTTCGTCCCCCCCCCCCCCCCCCCCCCTCCCTTCTTCCTTCCCCCGCGCTCCCCCATTTTTGTTTCTCTCTGTTTGTCTATTTTGTTTTAACTCACGCTGGCCAATTTCTTTGCCAGGAACACCTGCACCTGGCGAAACCGGAATCGTTGTGGTGTTGGTGGCAGGTTGGTTCCTTCCTATCAAGCACTTTTCCTGAGTATGTATGGCGTGTGGATTAAGAGT
>JADBJO010009248.1:79050-85916 GCA_016801955.1 Conus betulinus
GTGTATTCGTGTGTGTGTGTGTGTGTGGTGTGTGTGTGTGTGTGTGGTGTGTGTGTGTGTGTGTGTGTGCGTATGTGTGTGTTCGTGTGCGTGCGCGCGCGTGTGTGCGCGCGCGCGCCGCTAGTGCCTGAGCCTGTGTATTGACTGACAGTCTCATGTGTATGTCTTTCTTTCCCCGCTTATTCGTGTTAATCACAACTGCTAAAGTGCACAGACAATACCATCTGCACCCCCAAAATAAAAAAATCCCTGACCATGGGACGAGGAGAAGAAAATGGTGGAAGAGTGCACTCACCAGGGTTTGGGCATGGTGATCGGGGGAACAAGAAGAAACCAAGCAAGCTTTCTGCTCATTGAGCTGTCATCAGGCTTAGAGTTAGTGGGTGACAGAGACAGATCTTATGAGGAAGAGGGTGTGAACACAGACCAGGTTTTCTCTCCATGGCCGGCACGGGGAAGGTGGTTAACACTGTGGGATTACTGCAGGAAATGGCGGCACAGGGAAGGTGGCTAACACTGTGGGATTACTGCAGGAAATGGCGGCACAGGGAAGGTGGCTAACACTGTGGGATTACTGCAGGAAATGGCGGCACAGGGAAGGTGGTTTAACACTGTGGGATTACTTCAGGTAGAGAAGGGTCAGGTGAACTGGGTGAAGCAGCTTCCGATGTCTTTACCAAGGACAGGATACTAGATGAAGCAGCTTCCGATGTCTTTACCAAGGACAGGATACTGGGCCCCCAATCAGCAAACTACTGGCAATACGGTTGGGAAGGGATAAGGGAGGGCAGTGGTTGTGGCAATACGGTGAAAGAGTCGATGCTGGTTGGTTGGGGGAAGGGATAAGGGAGGGCAGTGGTGTGGCAATACGGTGAAAGAGTCGATGCTGGTTGGTTGGGGGAAGGGATAAGGGAGGGCAGTGCTTGTGGCAATACGGTGAAAGAGTCGATGCTGGTTGGTTTGGGGAAGGGATAAGGGAGGGCAGTGCTTGTGGCAATACGGTGTGAAAGAGTCGATGCTGTTGTTTGGGGGGAGGGATAAGGGAGAACAGTGCTTGTGGCAATACGGTGAAAGAGTCGATGCTGGTTGTTTGGGGGAAGGATAAGGGAGGGCAGTGGTTGTGACTGGCAGGGGGACCAGACTGTCCATGAAGTTTGCAGGAGCAAGAACAAAGGGAAGAGCCGATGATAGTAGATGAATTAGTTTCGAAAACTGTAACTCTAACGCGGATGAAGAGTGACTATCACTGAGGAGAAAATTCAGCTTCGCTGGAAAATCTCTCTCTCTCTCTCTCTCTCTCTCTCTCTCTCTCCCCCCAAACACACACACAGATAGATAGATAGATAGATAGATAGATAGATAGATAGATAGATAGATAGATAGATAGATAGATAGATAGATAGATAGATAGATCAGCACAGTAAACAAAAGAAGGCTCGATAGCAAGAAAAGTGAAGTTTTGTTATGGCACATTTTCTATGATACAGAACGGAAGTGTTGAAAGAAAGAAAGGAACACCTCGGTGTTGCACTTTAAGGGGACATAGTATTGTTTCCATGACGCAAATAACACACAGGAGATCACGTTGAAATGGTTTAACGTCAGATTGTTACACCGGATTCAAACCGATAATGCTTTTATTTTATTTCATTTTTAGATAAACAAATGATGTTACATTCTGTTCGGGAAAATAAGATAGCATACGTGGAGCCGGAATAGCTCAGTTGGTAGAGCGCCGGACTCGTAATCGTGGTGAATCTTGGGTTGCGGTTCGAATCTCCGCCGGGGGATTTCGGTACAGGGGATTTTTTTCCCTCGGAGTTAACATTGGTTCTGGCTCCATTTCCCATACAGTCCCTTCGAATGAGACTATAAACCGAGGTTCCGTGTGTGAATGCACGCATAATATCTTGCACACACGTAAAATCCCATCGCCAACTTTCGAAAGAGTAGGCCCAGTTTGGCCGTTGGTATGGATGACACGTTACACATAGCATGCACCCTGCGTGAGAAATGGAAAGAATGTAGGAAGTAAGGAAAATGAGTGAACGATATTGACTGGATGACACGGGAAACGTCTGAATGAAGCGCCAGCTGGCAGCTCTTCAGTCGGCACTACCCAGGAAGGCAGCCCGTTTGTTGTAAACGAGTGTTGATTGTAAAGCGCTTAGAGCTTGGTCCTCTAGCCGAGAATAGGCGCTATAAAAGTATTCATTATTATGATTATTATATGTCATGGTCCTTTCTTTCTTTTAACATGAAGATCCCGAAAGCTTCTTGGGCAACTCTGCCTCTGCTGCCAATGATTACGGTCACATTGTGCACTCTTACCCCAGTGTACTTTCTGATTGTTATCAATACGGCCATGATACTCGTCACAAATCCCAGTTTGATCTTTGATTGCATTCTACTGATTGTGAAAGGTTTTCTGTTTGTTTTGTTGTTGGTTTTTATCTGTAAGTGTAATCTTACAAATACAGACATGGATAGCCTATCTGTTTTGTGCATATGTGTACGTGCGTGCGCGTTTTCGTGCATGCGTGCGTATGTATGTGTGTTGGGGTAAATATGTCTACGTTATGTATGTGCTTGCTTGTGTGTGTATGTGTGTGTGTGTGTGTGTTTGTGTGTGTGTGTGTGTGTGTGTGTGTGTGTGTGTGTGTGTGTGTGTGTGTGTGTGTGTGTGTGTGTGTGTGTGTGTGTGTCTGTCTGTCTGTCTGTCTGTATGTATGTATGTTTGTTTATGTGTTTGTTTGTTCATTTGTTTGCTTCTTTGTCTGTGTGTGCGCGCAAGCGTGTATGTATCTGCCTACCTGACTGTTTACCTGCCTAGGTGTGCACACGTGTGTATGTGTGTGTTCTGGAAGCAGTTAACGAAGTAACGTGAGCAGGAAGTGTCCAATCATCCGGATAGTTTCTGAACAAAGCTGGAGTTTGGCACTGTCCCCACCTCTCCCTTTCCCCATTTACCCCCCACCTTACCTCCTGACCTCTCCATCGTCTTCACCATCCCCACTGTTAAACAGCATCAGGCAGCACTTGTCTGTGTGAGATAGCCATGGCACACTGCTGTTGTCAAAAGATCAGCCCTTTAGTTCTCTTAACGAAGAGTGTCGTTCTTTTCTTCAAAGGAGAATTATATTCTGTGGTATGTGTTCGTTTTTATGTGGAAAACATTTTTAACGTTTGAAAAGGCTGTTGATTATATTGATTGCCATGTACTATAGATAAATGCTATATACGATAGTATTAGGTGTGTAAAATAGAAATCGCTATGTGTGATAGAAATTACACTGTTATGATGGAAGATTGACTTTTTTTTATCATGAAAACGGGTGTTTGTTGATGGAAACCGATCCTTTTCATGCGAAGAGTGCTATCTCTATGATGGATGTTGTATTTTTCACCAGGGGGGGGGGGGGAGCGGGTGGCGGGTGGGCGGGGGGGGGGGGGGGGGGGGGCGGGTGGGCGTGGGCGGGGGGGGTCCCGGGCGGGGGGGGGGGGGGGGCGGTGGGGGGGGGGGCACAGGGTGCAGGGTGGGGGGGGGGGGGGGGGGGGGGGGGGGTGGGGGGGGGGGGGGGGCGGGGGGGGGGGGGGGAGGGGGGGGGGGGGGGGGGGGGGGGGGCGGGGGGGGGGCGGCGGGGCAGGTGGGCGGGGGCGGGGGGGGGGGGGGGGGCAGGGGGGGGTGGGGGGGGGGGGGGGTGCGGGGGGGGCACCCGGCGGCGCGGGGGGGTGGGGGGGGGGGGGGCGGGGGGGGGGGGGCAGGGTTCGGGGGGCGGGCGGGGGGGGGGGGCCAGGGTGGGGGTGGTGCCACAGGGTCATAGGGCAGGTTGGTGGTGGTGGGGAATGGCATGTTTCGCGTAACCGTACACTTGGCCCAGAATTTTTTTTTTTTTTGGGCCTTAGTACTCACTCCCCTATTTCTATCACGCGCCCCTCTTTATGATAATGTTTTGTTTGATTTTGATGATCTTGCATGGCCACAGAGCGAATACAATCGTTTTCATCATACTACTACGGTTTCTTATATAACAATTTGCTAAGTCATGATATAAAAAAAATTTCAACATGCACAAAAAAGTGGCTTGTTTCCATATGAATATTACACTTTTCAAGCAAACAAATACCTTAGTACATAACGAATATATTGATAATGAGGATCACCCCCCCCCCCCCCCCCCCCCCCCCCCCCCCCCCTCAGTGTATGATGACTATGACTGTTTCCATGATAAGGATTATGAGTTCATTGATAAGTTCTACCCTTTCCATGTTGAAAATCACAAAACTACACAAGTACAAAACTCGTGCTGTGGTGGATATGACTTTGACGGAAACGATGTGAATCTTCCTTACTTCGCCCATAATTCATTACTTTTCATATGATGAATACTATTTTTCACAATTCAGTTTTGTGTCCTAGTAATCATTATATAGATTTGCTATATTGTATGCCGTTATTACTGATGATCGACCATCTTTGTAGGTGAGCAGTCGAATGTTTCCCTTTACAATTAAAACTTTAAATATTTTTGACACGTATCGATTGGATATAAGTGTTGTAATGCCAATGGCAAAAAACAATACGTAGAATCCTTGAAGGAAAACTCAGTGATGTCTGCAGTGAGGGTCTTCATCACGGCACGGCATTCGGGTGCTTAGCTACGCCTTTTTTTTTTCAACATGATATCATGCCCATTGCACAACAGTCGTAATGGAAAGGCAGAGCAACATGGATAATGAAATAACCTAGGAAGGGGAGCTAATCTCGGTCCAGTTGTTCCGAGTCTGAAGTCCCGAAGAGGCAGCGATCTGTTAGAATTCCAACATGCCAGGAGAGTACCGAAGCATTACGGATTACAGGAGCTCGGTTGACCTGAATGTGGTATCCAGTTACTGCTGAGAGAGAGAGATGAGGAGACCAGAGAGACAGAGAGAGGGAGAGAGAGAGAGAGAGGAGAGAGGAGAGAGAGAGGATGGGGCTTTAAAAACGTAATAAAAACTTCCCAGCTCATGAAGCTAGCTTTTGAACTCATGACGGTCAGCGCCGTAGGCATACGACTTTGCCAAAAGACTACGGCCCTCAATTTCATGCAAGATAGGTTCGTCTCCTCTTCTTTTCTCTCTTTTTCGTCTTCTTCTTCTTCTCCTTTCCTTCTTCTCCTTCTCCTTCTCCTCCTCCTTCTTCTTCTCCTTCTTATTCTTATTCTTCCTCTTCTTCTCCTCCTCCTCCTCCTCCTCTCCTCATCCTACTGGCCTCCTCTTCCTTCCTCTTCTTCTTCTTCTTCTTCTTATCCTCCCTTCTCCTCCATCTCTCCTCCTGCTCCTCTGTTCTATTTCTTTCTTCTTCTTCTTCTTCTTCTTCTTATTCTTCTATGTATTGGCCCCCGTCTCTTGAATTAAGCGGTGGCAAACATTTCTACTTAAATGATAAACCGAGGTCCCATGTGCACATTAGAGAAAAAACGCAGCAACAAGAGACTTGTCTGTGGCAGTCATCTGAAGAAATGTCAGTTTGAAAGGTAAACAACGGCATGCGTATGCAGAAAGAAAGGAAAAAACAGAAACCAGGTGGCATTGTACCGTGTGCCGCATGTGAGCACTGTGAAAAGGAGGAGGAGGAGGAGGAAGGAATAAAGGCTTTTGGAACAAGAACAGATGAACTGGTCAAAAAAAGAAACCCCAGATTCAAACAAACAGAGGAAACAGTGGAAGACAAGAAAGGACGATAACTTAAACAGACGTCTGAGGTGTTGCAGAGAAAAAGGACAAGTTGCAAAGCATATAAACGTACTCCCAGTAAGTAGTAGTACAACCAAAAGAAAAAAAAATTAATATATAAATCAGTCACTATAGCACTTTCTCCCTTTTGGTGGTAGAAATTTTGTATGTAAGTAAGAGAAAAGAAAAAAAGGCTGCTCTCACCGGCGGAGAACTGAACCCGAGTCTCCCGCGTGACAGGCGGTGACACTAATCCACTATCCTACCGAAGACTTGCAAAATTTGGTTACACTTAAGTTATAAACTGTTATTGCTTAAACTGCAATCACAAAATTATCATTTATAGCCGTTAGTAACGGCTATTCTGATAAAAAAAAAATAAAAACGTCGGGCATCATCCGTGACTATAATGAACATATCCACAAATTTTTCAGAAAGATCGGTCCAGAAGTTTTGTCCGGAGCGAGGATGAAACACATTTTGACCACAGACAGACAGACAAAACAGACAGCATTTCTTCGTTCCCATTGTAAAGTACTCCCGGTTCCATAAGAACTGGAGAGTACAAAAATACTAGCAGCGATACAGACACACTGAAAGACTTCCCGCCACTTCCTGCACCCTCACTCAATCCAACACCATCTCCCAACGTTCACTCCTTCTCCGCCCGCCCCCCCCCCCCCCCCCCCCCCCCCCCCCCCCCCCCCCCCCCAGCCCAATCCATCTTTCCCCTAGTTTCTCAGCTCAAGGAGTAGAAAACATGAGTGTTTGAAGAGGCAAAAAGGGAATGTCACCATAAAAGCTGGACGTTTCAGACACAAAATAGATACTTTACAGCAACAAAAAAATGTGACTCGCAAACTGCAAAAAAAAATAGTTCGTCCTAAAAACTAACAAACAAACAAACAAACAAAAGGGGGGATCATTTTGGTAATATAAACAGCAAATGGATACCAATCAAAATTCAAGTCGTATCACTGTTGAAAATTACTTTGATGGTAATGAGCTTCAGCGCTGATCTTTTGAAACTTGCAATCTGCCATAAAACGCTGCGAAACGACTACAGTTCCGCGAGGGCTTATGTAATTTCTGCTTTGTGTTTGTGAAGGTGGGTTGTATTGAGCTCTCCGCATTACACTGAATTGTTT
>JADBJO010009249.1:0-19990 GCA_016801955.1 Conus betulinus
TTAGAACAGCCTCAGATATGTTGGAAAGGGAAAGAAGGCAGGAGAGAAAAGAGAACAAACGAAGGGGGGGGGGTTAGACACAGTGTTAAGAGAGAGCGGGGGAATGTGTGACGAGAGGACAAATGAGGTGGGGTGGTAGACAGAGTGTAAGGTAGGAGGAGAAAGGGCCGGATGGATCTAATGAAGGGTGGGGGTGTAGACAGAGTGTAGGGGGAGGGGGAACGTGTGACGGAGATGATCTAAAATGAGGGTGGAGGATGGTACCAGAGTGGTAAGTAGGATGAGGAGGGTCCAGGAGAGGACTACATGAGGGGAGGGAGGAGAGGGAGGGTGACGAGGAGGATTTAAATGAGGATGGGGGGGGGTTTAGACATGATGTAAGAAGAGGAGAATGTTGAAGGTGAACGGAAAGACATTAATCATTCTGACCAAATAATAAGATCCTAGCTGGAGATAATTTGGTTGTGTGGACAGCAATTTTACTGGGCATCTGTTTCAACAGACTCAGCACAGGCTGAGGGCAGGAATGCCCGAATGTCTTCAGTCTCTCGATTTCAAGGAGGGTCAGAGAAAGTCAGTGTATCTGAAATACAAGATTCTGACTGTGAAAAAAAAAACAGCTCAATCAACAGAAACTGATCATCAAATCATTACCTGACACGTGTGAAAGAAGCAAACTAGGTGAGTGTTGTTGGAGGCTGAAGGAGCCTCAGAGCTGTGTGTTACCATGTGGCAGACCGCACAAGACAGCTCACCAGCACACCAAGGTCTGGAGCTCATTACCGCATGCTGACACTTCAAATTGCGCAGTTTTGGTCACATTGGGCATGGTATCATGTACTGACCAAACTCAGGTCACTGACAAAATAGCCAAGGAGATCAACAAGAAACTTTCAAAATACATAAAATACAAAAACATTTCATTAAACAGCTTTGCTGGCTGAATTAAATTCTTTCCACTTTGGAATTTGAGATATCTAGTTATCCTTTCCATGTGGTTTGACAGTACTATACTGACCAAAACAGATTGTCTAAGCAGTTCCCATCGTTTTGTCTGTCGCTCCCACTGGTACTTGTTTCCCTCCTAAAATTTGTGCAGACATTAAAAAAACAACAACAACAGAGTTTCAATCTTTAAAAACATATTGAAACCTAAGTATGCTTTGAGTAGAAATCCCTGGTTCACTGAAAAAATATTTGGACTTCTCTCGTCAAAACAATTTGAAAGGCTTTGAACAAACACCCAAACTCAGAACAGCTTCAGACATGCTAAAAGGAAGATGGCAACTGGGAGGAAGAAACACGAATGTTGGGGGGGTAGAAGTGTGTATAGAGGAGGAAGGGTAGAACAGTAGAGTCCTAACTTATTCTGACCAAATAAGATCTAGCGGAGATGATTTGTTTGTTTTGGACCGGGAATGCCTCACACATTCGCATTTATTCAACAGACCTCACACAGCTGAGTCAATATGCGATGTCGTTCAGTCCTCGAGTTCAAGGGAGGTCAGAAGTCAGTGTAAATCTGAATAGAAGATAGAACTGTGTGGGAAAAAAAACACAGATTCATCAACAGGACAAACTGGATCATCAAATAATTCCGAAACGTTGAAAGAAACAAACGGGTCCTAACCTGAGGTGTTGGAGGCTGCAAGCCCTCAGAGCTGATGTGTTACCAGCGTGGCAGACAGAACAGAAGAAAGCTCTATCCGCACACCAAGGGCTGGAGCTTCATCCGCAACGCTGACAGTCAAATTTGCGCAGTGTTGGTCATCATTGGGCATGGGTCTCAGGATGTAAGAATGCACAAAAGATACAGGCAGACCACCAAGTACACAAGGACATGAACATACCTAAAAAACAACACAAGAAACACAGAAAGTAATACACTGGTAACAAAACAAAAAACATGACGAGTACAATACAATAGCAGTATAGGCCATACAGTTACACCCACAGAAGAATAAATACTGTGTAACAACCACAATAACATGACAGAAGTACAATACAATAACAATATGGACCTATCTTGAGGGCAAATAGACCGTAATGGCTTTCAAGCGTGATTTCTGTGTCTGAATGGGCACTGTCATCATCTGTGGAAAACCGTGAATCATCAGCAGGTGATCACAAATTCCTTAACGTTGAAAGACTCAACATGTCGAGGGTGTTGTTGGCAGCTGCTGAAGCTTCGAGTCATGTGTGTTACAGGTGGCCAGACAGCACAGAAAACGCTACAGCACCACTGTTTATGAGAGCTTCATCCGCCAACGCTGATGTACGTCAAATTTGAGCAGTGTTGGTCCATCTCGGGCAACACATGGAGTGTCCTCACCAACTAGGTCCTTGACAAAGGACCCAATAGATGGCAGGAACTTAAAAAAAAAGGTACAAAACTGCTCAAGAAAAAAAAAAAAACAAGTGCTCAGTTTCTGCAGTCTGTTACCAATAACTTAAGGGGTATCATATGAACACAACTTTAAAGAAACATAAATCACAAACCACCAGATCTCAATAAAACGAAACTGTGTTCACTTTGAGGGTATCAAAGGTGGTAATCTGTTTCCATGTGGTCTGACAGCCTTGTACTGACACAGCAGTTTCTATGCAGTTCACATCAGAGTCTGTCGGTCTCTCCATCACACACTGCTACCTCCTATAAATGTGTGAACTTAATAAAACAAACACAAACAACCCAACAACAACAAAAAAACAGAGGTCAAATCTTTAAAAAAATATGTTGAAACACAATCACTTTGATAAAGATCCTGCTTCACTGGAAACAAAAAAGACCCTACTTCTCTCCGTCATAAACTATTGAATGGCTTTGACAAACAACCTGACTTAGATTACAGCATCAGATGATTACGCTGGAAAGGGGAGAGGGAGGGACAGAATGATAACAAAACCGGAGGGGGGGGGGGGGGGGGGGGGGGGGGGGTTAGACACAGTGTAAGAGAGAAGGGCATGATGACGGAGAGGATCTAAATGAGGGTGGGGGAGGTAGAAAGGGTGTAAGGAGGAGGAGGGAAGGCTGACGGACAGGATGCTTAATTGTAATGACCAAATGTAGAAATCTTGGTGGACATAATTTGTTGGTCAGTCACTTTACTCACAAAGATGCTTTGTTCAACAGATTTTCAGCAAAGGATGTGGCAAGAAATGCAGAATATCTTGGAGTCTCTGAATTCAGGGAAGTCAGAAGTCAGTGTAATCAGAATACATACATCCATGTGGAAGAAAAACAGATCATCAACAGAAAACTAGATCATTTAATAACACCTGAACGTTTGATTTAAAAAAAAATAACATTAAATAAAGGGAGTGGAAGTGGAGGCTGAAGCCCTCAGAGCTGTGTGTTACCAGTGTGGCAGACAGCATAGACAGCTCTACAGCACACCAAGGTCTGGAGCTTCATCCGCAACGCTGACACGTCAAATTTGCGCAAGTGTGGGTCATCATTGGGCATGGCATCATGTAACTGACAAACTCAGGTCACTTACAAAGTACCAAGGAGATCAACATGAACTTGGGGGAAAAAAAAATCACTATGCAGCTTTCGCTGACTGGTAAAAATAAATATAAGTCAAACATATACAAATCGTTCAATAATAGTAACCTCAAACAGACCAGTTGACAATAAAACAATAGTGCTTCACTTTGAGGGTATCCAAGATGATCTGTTTCCATGTGGTTTTGACAGCACTGTACTGGGACTCTAGCAAATTTCTAGGCAGTCCCCATCAGAGTTTGTCTGTCTCTCCATAACTATATATTGTCACCTCTAAAAACGTTGGACAAACCCTTGAAAAAAATCAACTGAGGTCAAATTCTTTTTTCTGTAATGTTGAAAAACATTACTTGAGAGAGATCCTGGTTTACTGTTGAAACATCTTTGGACTTTTCTCTGCCATAAAACATTTGAAAGGCTTTGACAAACACTGGCTTAGAAACAGCATCAGATATGTTGGAAAGGGAAGGAAGAGAGGAAGGGAGAGAAAGAGAACAAACGAATGGGGGGGGGGGGTAAGACACTGTTAAGGGAGGAGGGGGAATGGGTGACGAAGAGGATCTAAATGGGGGGGGGTGGTAGACACAGTGTAAGGGAGGAGGGGGAAAGGGTGACGACAGAGAGGATCTAAGGGTGATGAGGGTGGGGGTGGTAGAGACAGAGTGTAAGGGAGGAGGGGGACGGAGAGGATCTAAATGAGGGTGGGGGTGGTAGACAGAGTGTAAGGTAGGAGGAGGACGGAAGGGTGACGGAGAGGATCTAAATGAGGGTAAGGGAGGAGGAGGGATGGGTGACGAGGAGGATTTAAATGAGGATGGGGGTGGTAGAAATGGTGTAAGAAAGAGAAAGGAAGGGTGACGGACAGGACATTAATCATTCTGACCAAATAATAAGATCTAGCTGGAGATACTTTTGTTTGTTTGGACAGCGATTTTACTGGCATCTGTTCAACAGACCTCAGCACAGGCTGAGGCAAGGAATGCAGAATGTCTTCAGTCTCTGATTTCAAGAGGGTCAGAAGTCAGTGTATTTGAATACACAGATCTCTGTGAAAAAAAACACACAGATCATCAACAGAAACTGATCATCAAATAATTCCTGAACGTTGAAAGAACAAACTGTCTGAGTGTTGTTGGAGGCTGAAGCCCTCAGAGCTGTGTGTTACCAGTGTGGCAGACAGCACAGAAAGCTCTACAGCACACCAAGGTCTGGAGCTTCATCTGCAACGCTGACACGTCAAATTTGCGCAGTGTGGGTCATCATCGGGCATGGCATCATGGGAAACTGTCACTGACCGACAGAGGTCACTAAGTTCAAAAGGATATCTGAATCAGCCTCTACAAAAACTGTCCGTGGCTGGGGTAGCTTTCAACAGAGAACACTACGATCTGTACAAAATCTATTTCTTACAATAACAAAACATAACAGTGCCACTGACTTAGTGTGAAAGGTAGCACCGACATCAAACTTCTGAATATCATATTTTCTTTTTTTCTCTCTTTTTTTTTTCCTTTTTCCTTTGGCAATTCAGCTCATGTAAGCACTAACCTGGCACTTTTTCAGGGGCTTGCTTCTTGACACGATGTTTGCGCTCAATCTCGATGTTGTGTTGCGTACGCATGTGTCGCAAAACGTGCTCTTTCTGCGAGCCGCGATAATCACATAGCCCACACTGGAAGGGCTTCTCCTTGGTGTGAATGTACTGGTGACGACGCAGTCTACTCTCACAGTCTGTCACAAAGGAGCACATCTGCAAACACATACACAGCATGTTCACATGCATGCGCCTGTACGCAAACAGCTATGTAGATGTTTCAGAGTGAAAAACATGATCACCTGTAATACATAACACACATACTCAAGGAAAACTTATGCTTATGCATTCAAAGCATCACTCAACCGGACACAACTTTCACCTCAAGTTTTAAGACACGAGCAAACATACAGTCATCTCTAAACACATAATACGGTATAAAGCAATGTCTTTTCTGGCTATGTAAAACAACACAATAAAATATGACATCACAAAGCGCCAAAGTGAGATGTGCTTTT
Source organism: Conus betulinus (assembly GCA_016801955.1). Taxonomy (NCBI): domain Eukaryota; kingdom Metazoa; phylum Mollusca; class Gastropoda; order Neogastropoda; family Conidae; genus Conus; species Conus betulinus. Next base: position 5,561 of record JADBJO010009249.1, read on the forward strand.
TTTTTTTTTCCCCGCTAACTTTATTAGCACTGATGTGATGTGATCTAAGAATTATTTCCAAACAGAAAGAACCATTTAAACACATCATTATCGTAACTCCAATATTCCAACTGATCATCACGAACAATTTAGCTGTAATAATGAAGGACATTTCAAGTCTGCAAGCTTTGGCCAGAATGTTTTGTGGACTTTTTTTTTCTGTGAGAACACTGAAGAAATATGTGCTCCCTGAGGTAAAGTCCAATACTGTATGACACAGCATAATTCAACACTACCAAAAACAAAACAAAACAAATAATATGCATCACAGCAGGATCCACATTTTCTTACACCAGGCAGGTTTTTTTTTTTTTCTCTCTCTCTCTAGGCGTTATGAGATGGTCTGAGTTCTAGTCTTTTAGACTGGACAGAGATCCTGTGAGCAAACACACTTCATACACTGAAAAGAATCCACACAGTGAGACTGCTCCAAGGGAAATTTCTGTGAACAAATCTCCTTTCATACTTTTTGATGGACAAATAAAACCATTAAGCACAAAGGGAACTACTATATATTTGATAAGAATTCTCTTGCATAAAGGTTTCCTGACAAACCTTTCTTTAGGTAAAAGCTTGAAGAATAAACAAGCCACTCTGAGGACATATCATGACATAATTTTTTCTTCACTCTATCTCCAAATCAGCTACAGGAGGATATGTTATGATATTTTATTTTCACTATGTCTCTAAAGTCAACTACAGATGGTGCCAAAGGACAGAAGCCAAAATTTTACTCAGAGAATGCTGTCATGGCAATAAAAGTCATACAACACATTCATGCTTTAGTTACAGCCCTTTGAAATTGACGTTAAATATCCTCAAATGCCATTCCATATAAAACAACATCCACACAGGATGGCACACAACCACAGCGGGGCTCACATTGCAGAACAGTTTCAGCTCCGGCCCCTTGCTGTGGAACTTGAGGTGCTGACGCAGGTCGCGCTTGCTGTTGGCCACCACGCCACACTCCCCGCACTTGAAAGTGTTGATGGCCTCCTGCGACCCCAGCTGGGGGATGTGGCGACGTCGGATGTGAATCTTCAGGTCAGGGTTCTCGTTGGCGCACACGTAGTCGCACAACGGACACCTCACTTTTTTTCTCCTGACAATATAAGATGCAACATATCATCGACTGTAGACAGAAATGAATAAAAGAGAGGAAAAAAAGAAAATAAATAAACAGACAGGTCACTGATCATTTTTCTTGCTATGATTATAGTTATTATTACCTCTGAACCATTTTCATATATGGCAACATTAAATTCAGGTGAATGAACAATTCACAAACTTTTAACTGTGAATTATTCAATTGTGTTTGTGAGTCTGATCTTACATGGTAACCCCCCCCCCCCCCCTTTCCCTATTTAATCACCCTAAAAATTTTGCTAAAAAGATAGCTTAACGGGAGGGGACTTAAATGAGAGGCAGGGGAAGGGAGGTAATTATACTCTTTGATGAGTTGATGTTAATGTGCCCCCGTTTGATAAGACCAAAATATCATTAATATTACCACACAATATTGCACTTCAGCAGAGTAAGCAAAAACACTTTAAAAGGATGAAGAAAGTAACTCTACTTTCACTGTTTTTTTCAAATAACGTCTCTGCTTCCTTTTCCTTTAGATTAACTGCAACGTACCTCAAGATAGACCCCATAAGAGAAAGAAAAGAGAGGAGTCTCATACACTATAATAGTATAAACGAACATCACAAAAACTGTGCCTCTTACCTCATGCCGGTACTTGATGTGCCTTTCCAGGTGAATCTTCTGGCGGAAGTTGAGGTCACACACAGGGCACTTGTGGCTGCGGATGTCCTTGTGGATCTCCTGGTGGCGCTTCAGGTTGCTGGTGGTGGCTGCCCGGTAGGGACACTGGTCACAGGCGTACGGCCGCAGACCTGGCCATCAAGGCGTCGGACATTAAATCTCTTTTTTTTCTTTTTTTTTAAAAAATGTTTTGATCACACTTAAAAAAAAAACTCAATACAATACAATGTCATGCAATGCTATGCAAAGCTTCCCAAAACAAGCATTATATACTCAAAAAAATTACTTAAAATTAACGCTATGCAAAGTGAAATCAAGTGATGCAAAAGAATGCAAAATGATACAGTGCAATACCAAAACACAAATACTTACATTACCATACAACACAACACAAGACACCACAGAACAGCAATACACTGCGTAACAAAACACAATAACATGACAGAGTACAATACAATACAATATAGGACAATACAGTACAAACGAAATGAAGTTAGTATACTTCAGACAGAGGGAATGGGCTGACCCAAATCACCAGAAATAATAACAGTAGGAACAAAAATCATCTCATAATTACCAAGAAAACCTGCACAAATCACACTACACAACAAAAATCTCTTCCTCTCCTCAAATTCACCTCTTCCCATCCCTCTTTCCTCAGTGATGTTCAGTGGAGCCAAAGTATGAGGAGACACCAAACTCACTATGCCCCCTAGTAATCACAGTAACTGCAGTGATCTTCTTGTGTTTGTGGTTTGATCTTTACGGACTTGGATGACATGATGGACAGACTTGTTGCTGATGTTGGCTTTTACAACAATGTTGAGTACAGAAGTTGGTCTGTCTTGTGCTGAAGCTGGCTCTTACCTCAATGTTTCTTCTTCTGTTTGAAGTTGGCTCTTACCTAAATGTTTTCTTCTTCTGTTTGAAGTTGGCTCTTACCTTAATGTTTCTTCTTCTGTTTGAAGTTGGCTCTTACCTTAATGTTTCTTCTTCTGTTTGAAGTTGGCTCTTACCTAAATGTTTTCTTCTTCTGTTCAGTTCAGTTCAGTAGTTTTATTTAACGTCTTTTTCATCACAAGATGATCTTAGACCTTCTTCTTCTGTCTGAAGTTGGCTCTTACCTAAATGTTTCTTCTTCTGTTGAAGTTGGCTCTTACCTAAATGTTTCTTCTTCTGTTTGAAGTTGGCTCTTACCTAAATGTTTCTTCTTCTGTTTGAAGTTGGCTCCTACCTAAATGCTTCTTCTTCTGTTTGAAGTTGGCTCTTACCTAAGAGTTTCCTTCTTCTGTTTGAAGTTGGCTCTTACCTAAATGTTTCTTCTTCTGTTTGAAGTTGGCTCTTACCTAAAGGTTTCCTTCTTCTGTTTGAAGTTGGCTCTTACCTAAATGTTTCCTTCCTTCTTCTGTTTGAAGTTGGTTCTTACCTAAATGTTTCTTCTTCTGTTTGAAGTTGGCTCTTACCCAAACGTTTCTTCTTGTGTTTGCAAAACTTTACTATTTTCTAAATGTTTCTTCTGTTGATGAAAGAAGTGGCTCATACCTATGCCTTTCTTCTGTTTTTTTTCTCTGTTAAGTATGCTCTTACCTTAATCTTTCACCTTGTATTAAAACTAGCTTCTAAATGTTTCTTCTTGCTGTGTGTCAAAATTGGTTCTCACCTAAATGCTTCTTCTTGTGTTTGTAGAAGTTGGCTCGCCGGTAGCTCTGGTACTGACAGATGTGGCAGGTGAAGAGGCCTTTTTCATCCATGGTGTAAAAGTCTGGGTCAGACTGAAAAGAAGAAAAAAAAAAATGTGTGAGGCTCAAAGCACATCGTGCCATAAATCACACACAACATGGGAACAATCTCGCTCGCAACTCTGCGTGTGTAAGTGTAAAGATGCATGATTTTTATGCACATCTTTGTCTCTGAACTTTGAAGACAGACAGAGTGAGTGAGTGAGTGAGTGAGTGAGTGTGTGTGTGTGTGTGTGTGTGTGTGTGTGTGTGTGTGTGTGTGTGTGTGTGTGTGTGTGTGTGTGTGTGTGTGTGTGTGAGTGAGTGAGTGAGTGTGTGTGTGTGTGTGTGTGTGGGTGTGTGCAGGTGTGTGCAGGTGTGTGTGTGTGTGTGTGTGTGTGTGTGTGTGTGTGTGTGTGTGTGTGTGTGTGTGACAGAGAGAGTGTTTGTGAGTATATGTGTGTGTGTGTGTGTGTGTGTGTGTGTGTGTGTGTGTGTGTGTGGTATGTATATTCACTGTGTACCTGTTTGTACACAATATGTGTACATCACTAACTATGCTTATTTGAATGTGTCTATATGCAAAAAAGTGCATACATGTGTTTGTGAATGTTTGCATCTGTGTCAGAGAGACTGAGAAAGAGAGAGATGGAGAGATGAGAGAGACAAAGGGAGAGAATGACATGTAGAATAAATGAAGAAATAATGCATATGTTTCTGGTTCAGATATAAGCCAAAGCCACCTAAATAAGTGACATAAAACAGTGATTGCATTAAGCGATAATTGCTGGTAAAATACCGTTTGCAAAAAGTAAACAAAACTTTTTTTTAAGCTCCCAGTTCCAGGGACCTGTTTATTTTCAATGGTAAGTGTGAGCACAAGAATAAAGAGAGAGAGAGAGAGAGAGAGAGAGAGAGAGAGAGAGAGAGAGAGAGAGAGAGAGAAAGGCATGTCAACATCAATAAACTGCTTACATCGATTCTCTCCGTGCGACGAGCATACGGCTGTTTGACAGTGGCGCCTTGTGGGAGGTCTACGAAGACATACTTGTCTTTCTTGTCCCTTCCCTCTTGCTCTGCCATTTCTGCCCCTTGGTCCACCTTCACCATGTCTCCAGTCTGCACAGGAACCAGGCTACACACTGGTGGGCAACAAGTCTCGTGTTATGCCCAGTAACGTAGCTTGTGACCATCACTATATAGTCACTGTCTGGTCTTATCCGCATTTATGGCGAGCACACATTTCTTTTGGTAATTAATACAGATACCAAGACGCCAACCAAATGTATTAGACTTCAGGCTGTATTTGTGACATCTTGACACCCATTTCTTTTCCCTGTCACGTTCTCTTGTACTTGATGAAGAGAAAACATGACTGACTTCATACCTCTTTATACCACAAAGACAGGAGGAGCTTTTTTTGTTTTAAACGCACACTGTATCCCAAGTAAGGCATAGCTCCCTTGCTGCACTTTGCTGTGTCTGTACTTCATATGTATGTTTCACATATCGCTGGATCCGACTGTAAAGAATTCAGAGCAAGTAAATAATGAGGATATGCACTAAACAGTATGAGTCTTCTTCTACCTTTCTCTCTCTCTTTCTTTTTTCTTTTATAAAATAGCATTTATAATTCAAATCTACATGTATTCAACAATACATAGTCCATACATTACTGACTGTTCTTTCAAACACAAGATCATGTTTGTACTGTAAACCAATACTGAAACAAAAATGTTCAAAAAAAAAAAAAAAAAAAAAAATCACAGACAGAACACTGTTTTGATAATTTTATTTCCAAATAATTCCTCACCTCAAGCTTGTCAGGGCTGTGGACACGACACGGCTTCTTGACAGCGATGCCCTCTGGCAGGTCGACGAAGATGAAATTCCTCTTACCGCTGACCCCCTCTTGCCGTTGGCTTTCCTCTTTCTCGTCGGAGTCCGTGACGTCACTGGCTGGGTCGTCCTTCTCCACTTTGGTCACGCTGACTATTTCTGTGTTCTTCTCTCCATCCTTGCTTGGCGGGTGCACATGCACTGTGATCACCTTCTTTGTGTAACTGAAAGGCATGCAACGGTAAAACTGTAGTATTCTGGTTCGTTCAAATCCACTCTCTCTCTCTCTCTCTCTCCTCTACAAGCACTCAGATTGACAGGACAACACTCTCATGCACACACACGTCAGACTGGTTGAAGAGCCACAATTCTATTTCAAAGATAATGTAAAGGTGTGCACGTCTATGACACTGCACATGTAGGAGACACCCCTGATCATACCTGCAAAACCGGCCAAACAGAACTAGCGAACCTGCTTATAACAGCATTCAGTCCGATATGGTGCTCTATATGATGCTGAAAGACTTCATTCATTCCCTTTTTACACAATACATACCATTGTATAAATCGTGAACATTTTGTTCACTTCCAATTCCATCGAAGTTTTTATTCATAAGTTTTTCTTTTACGGGTTACTGTTGCACTGTGCAGAGTTTATTTGTTCTCTATCCAAATGACCTGCCATTATCATACCATGGCATCATCTCTGGGTTTTTTTCTTTTTTTTTTCAACTTAATTTATAGTAATACTCGCAACAACTACATTTTCTGCTTTTCAAAAACTCTTCGTGTTATTTTCCAACACAAAATGAATATGGGGAGTTTGTGTTATACTCCCTGTTTGGCTAAGTATACTTACCATGTCAGACCATAGCATTAAACGGCTGTCAGTCAGCTCCGTCAGGCCGAAGTTTTGTGGCCAATGCAGTAATAAGATAGTCACGTGACGCCCACCCTACTTCCGCCTACGGAAGATGCCGAAGTTCGTGTACTGTACGTCATTCAATGAGGCCTGCGCGCAAGGCAAACCCCCAGGGAACTTTGGCGCTAGAGGGGAAGGTAGGGCGGGCATTAGAGTCTGACATGGTAAGTATACTTAGCCAAACAGGGAGTATATAACAAACTCTCCATTTTGGCGTCGTATACTATACCATGTCAGACCATAGCAGAATTTAAAAGTAATAGGAGGAGGCCGAGCGCCCTAATGGTTCCTGGGGTAGACCGATATGGCTGCATTGGCCGCCACAAATGAAATCCCTTTAGAACCATCAGCCCTGGTCATGCGGATGTCCCTTAAATAAAAAGTTTATGAAAGGGTTCTCCGAACGCCAGTAGGCTGCCTCCAGGAGATGGCGCACGGGGACAGAGTGCTGGAACGCTGAGGACGTGGCCAGCGCTCTGACCTCATGGGCTCGGGGTGACAGGGCTGGGAGGTCTTTGTACGCCTGGGCATAGGCAGATCTGATAGTATTGGATAGCCACCTAGAGATAGTGCCCGCCGATATGTCCTTCTTGTTGTTGGGGTTGATGGAGATAAGAAGGCGTCGCTGCGAGGAACGCCTGGGGCGGGAACGCTCCCAGTAGTATCTGAGGCACCTAGAGGGGCACAGGTCCATGTCCCCACCCCGCTCGTTGCCTAAGATATCCGCTAGAGAGCGGATCAGGAGGGAAGGAGAGGGTGTGCCCGGTTCCTGGTTCTTCGCTAGGAACTCAGGAAGGAACTTAAGTGAGACCGAGCCGTCTCTGTGAAAGGCGATGTCCCGAGGGTCCCCGCTGAGGGCATGAATCTCACTTCGCCTTCTGGCTGAGGCCAGGGAGAGAAGGAAGGTGGTCTTGAAGGAGAGGAGGTCAAAGGGAATGGAGCGGAGGGGCTCGAAGGGGGTTTTCTGAGGGCGCCTAACACCAGAAAGAGGTCCCACAAGGGGGCACGCCTAGGGGATTGAGCTTCCCGTAGGGCAACCCCCCGTGATAGTTCTCTGAGTAGAAAGTCATTGTCGAAAGATGGGCCGCCGAGCTGTCGGATGGTGGTGCATACGGCCGATCGGTAGCCCCGAATGGAGCTAGCCGAGAGTTTTAAGGAGGACGAAAGGTGGGATAGGAAATTGCCTAGCTGGATGTTGGAGGGGGTGTAGGTAGGGGACCGAGTTAGCCGTGCACCACGTGACCCATCTCTCCCATCTGTAATTATAGAGGGACTCTGTGCTAGCCTACGAGAGGCCGAGGCCAAGTCTCGTAGTCCCTGCGATGCTCCCGCTTCTGTCAGGGTCTCTAGGACAGACCGGGGTCTGTCGGCGGGGGCGGCGGGGACCGGTGGTCGCAATTTGGCTGGCATAGAAGCCAAGCGTGTAGGCGAAGCATCCGGGGATTGGAGTGAGGGAGGCCCGAGCGAGGTTGTCTGAGCAAGTCCCACCGAGGGGCTAGCTGGAGAGGGGGAACGTGAGTTAGGGACCTGAGGTCCGGGAACCACGACTGAGTCGGCCACCATGGGGGTTATGAGGATGAGTTTGGGTCTCTCCAGCCTGGCCTTCCTGATCACTTTGTGAAGTATGGGGAAGGGGGGAAAGGCGTAGGCGACAAGTCCCGTCCAGGGGAGGGGGAGAGCGCATCGACCGCGTACGCTCTCGGGGGTCCGGGACTGGAGAGACATACATGGGGAGTCGATGGTTGAACCGTGTCGCAAATAGGTCGACCATGGGCTTGAACCAGTGATCCCAGACAGTGGTTAGTGTCAGCTTGTTCAGGGTCCACTCTGTGTGCAGAAGGGTCCCTGACCGGCTGAGAGTGTCTGCCAGGATGTTCCGTGTCCCCGCTATGTGTCTCGCACGGAGGGTGGTTCCCCGTGCGTGGCACCAGCGAAGGAGGGCCTCTGTCCTGAGAGAGAGGCCGATGGAGTGAGCCCCCCCCCCCCCCTTGTTGACGTAATGGGCTACCGACGTGTTGTCCGTGAGGAGGAGAACCAGTCGGTGCGAGATTAGATGCTGGAAGTGGAGGAGGGCCAGTCTGACCGCTTCCAACTCTAATATGTTGATGTGGAGGCGAGCCATCTGTGTGTCCCCACATCCCCGAGGCATGACTGTCCCCCAAGTGGGCCCCCCAGCCCGAGTTGGAAGGCGTCCGTGTATAGCTCGAGGGACTGAGTTGGGAGAGAGATCGGAACGCGGTGGTCAGGGTGGACGGATTGAGCCATTCCTCCGTGGCACCCGAGAACCAGGGGCCGAGGGGAATGGTCAGGTCCCAGCGGTCCGAGGTCTGGGACCAACGACGACGGAACTCCCTCTGCAGCTGGCGTTTGGGGACCCGACCCAGCGGAATGAGGGCAGAAAGGGACTCCATCATCCCTAAGAGGGAGGACAGAGTTCTGGCCGAGGTGTGCGAGGCTTCTCGGAGGCGCACGATGAGGTCCACAATCCGGGCGGACCTCTCCGGGGTCGGGGCGACCTTCATGGTAATCGTGTCGAAACTCATGCCCAGGAAAGAGAACCTCTGACTGGGAATAAGTTCGCACTTGAGGGGTTGATTACAAACCCCAAGGTGGAACAAAGGCTGAGGAGGCGGGTGGTGTGGGCCTGGCACTGAGCCTGGGAGGAGGCTAGGACAAGCCAGTCGTCGAGGTAAACCAGGAGGCGAATGTCCTCCTGCCTGGCCCAGGGCGGCCATCTCCTTGACAACCTTCGTGAAGAGGAAGGGTGCCAGGGAGAGGCCAAAGGGGAGAGCTTTGAACTGGAACACCCGAGCTTGCCAGACAAACCGGAGGTAACGTCTGTGCGCCGGGTGGATAAGGATTTGGAAATACGCATCTTTCAGATCTATGGAGGTCGCCCAATCTAAATGGTGAATGGAGTCTCTGATCTGGGAGGGGGTGTCCATCTTGAACTTGGTATGTCTTAGGAACTTGTTGAGGGGAGAAAGGTCGAGGATGGGCCTCCATCCCCCCGAAGGTTTGGGGATCACGAACAGGTGGGAGTAAAACCCGGGGTTGGGCTGGAAAACTTCTGCGATGGCCCCCTTCTGTAGGAGTTCGAGGACTTCCAGGCGGAGGGCCTCCGCCTGGGCAGGTGGGGGGTCGCTGGGGGACGGAGGGAGGAAAAACGCATGAGGGGGAGGGCGACCGTGCGCCCAGGGTAGGCGAAACCCATCCTGAAGCACCGACACTACCCAGGGGCTGAGGCCCATACGTCGCCACTGGCGGGCATGCCGGAGAGAGGTTGCCCGCCAGGGGAGCCGATGGTCCCGGGGGGAAGGGGTACAGAGGGCCGGTGTCTTGCTGGGCAGGTTGTGCCAGTTCCATGCCCCCTACGGGAGTGTCCTCCAGTCACCTGCGGGGCCGTGCTTGCTGGCCGAACCGAAAATTCTGGCGAGGTTTTGGTTTAGGCCCTGCGAGTTAAGTGGGCGCTTGGCCGGCCCGGCGGTGTGAAATGGGGCTTGACGGGGGTACGGAGTGGGCCTGTTGCCCTGGGGTAGGACCGAAAGGGGGGTCCTGGAAGGGCGTGGCTGAGGCCGGGGGGGCGAAGGACGCCGCCTGCTTGCGTTCCTCGAGAGAGAGAGACATAGCCGAGGTGGAGTACTCGCCAAAGAGCGAGTGATCCTGGCCCGGGACACATCGTAGGGATGCCCTGAGTGCCGGGGAGAGCGAGGAGCGTGCAAGCACCGCGTCTCTAGCCACAAGCAGACAATTAAAATGGGTTCGTTTGCTGCGCTGTCCGCCGCAGCCGAGCCAAGTGATGCGATATCCTGTTGACTAGGTGTCGCATGAAGGGATCGCTGAACAAGCGAAGTTCGTCCTGGTGGGGTTCGGAGTTTTTGTATCCGAAGGCCCTGGGACGGCGCCGTCATCCCCAGGCCAGAGTACCTCCGCCCTCTGCAAGAGCATGCTAAGGTAGGCATGCCCTGCAGTGGTGTGTAAGATGCCCATCCGGGCTACTCGGTCCCAGTCCTTTAACGCCTTAAAGGAGACAGTGGCCGAAGTAGGGGGGGGCCCGGTTTGGTATCAGGCGACAATCCGATTGGGAGATGGCCCACTCCCTGGTGGCCGGATTGTCAGCAAAGAGGGAGGGTAACAGGGTGCTTCCTGCGGGTCCCAAGTAGGGCGCCGAAAGGGGCCGCATTGGGTGCCGGGGGAAGGTCTTGACCCGGCGTGGGGACGGCGTCTGCACCCCTGGCGCGTTTCGCCGGACTCTCCCACCAGTGAAGTGAGGGACTGAGGAGCTACAATCCTGAGTCTTGAGTGTTGGGCTGGGGGCGGCCCAACGATCTCAGGAAAGGCCAAGATATCGGCAGAGGGAGGGGCGTCCCTCGACACCAGTCCGGTCGAAACCGTTCAATGGTGTTGATGTCATAAAGTGATGAGAAGAGGTCTCATCGTAGTCCTCCTCAGGCTGTGGGGAGTCTAATTCCTGGGAAGGGAGGTCTTCCTCAGGAGGCAAGTGCGCGGGTGCGCGAGGGTCCCCCCCTGGTAGGGTGGGTGGGGGGGGGGGGGGAGGGCGGGACCCTCGTGGCTCTATACTCGGCAGACGGGCTAGGGTGGGAGAGCCCGGACTGCCGATCGGACAGCGCCCGAGGTGGGAGACCCAGGTCGACCCAAGTCTGTGAGGTTGGGTGCCACAATCGACCAAATAGTTTGTTCAGGTTGGGTGTGGGTATTAAGCCACTGGTCCCTCTCGGGGGCATAGAGCCACTGGTCCCCGGGGAGATAAGCGGGCTGTGGCGGCCCAGAGTACTGTGCAGGGACTCGCCGGGGACCGGGGTAACCTGGGGCAGGAGGGGGGGAATAATGATCGACCGTAGTATGTGTGGTCCCCCCCCGGGAGCATGCCGGGCCCCAGAGGAATGGGGCAGGTTACCCGTGGTCCCGCTGGTAGATCCTCCCCCCGGAGGAACGGGACCGAGGACGTTGCCCAAGTGGGGGGCCGAGTAGGTCGGCCCCCAACGTCCTGAACCCCTAGGGGAACCTGCGACGGGCGAGCGGGGTTGGTGGGTCGGCCGTCTTTGTGTATGATCACAACCGGTGGATGCACTCGGTGTTCCCATACGCCCAGAGTTATGGACATGTGCATGGTCGTGCCAAGACGTGGCCATAACACTGCATCCGGAGCTAAGGGGACGCTCCTCGTGCAGGGTGTTGGCTGCACCTGTGCACGGAGGGGGGAGAGCGTCGTGAGACGGCGAGTCCAGATGGGGGGAAGAAGTGGACCCCCGCCTGTCTCATACATGCGAGTGACGGGTGGGGGTTCCAGCCCAAGGCCGTCACCCGTGCCTGTCCGCGGCCCGGCAAGGGTCCCCCGGTGGCCGGGGGTCGCGTGACTCGGCATAGTAAGGTGATGAGTGTGTAAGCGCAGGAAAGCTAGAAGGCAGGGTGGCTGGGGGCGAAGCGGACTCCCGCTGGGAAGTTTTGGCTAGGGGGGGTCCCTTAAGTGGGGCCTTGCCCTTAGATTTCCTGGGCATGTCGAATGAAAGGCACTTAGCAATAGCCGCCGTTGCCTTCTAGCTTTCGAACGCAACGGTCGTGCGTCCGTCCGTCGGTCGGGTAGAGGAGGGAGATTCCCCGCGTCCCCTCCGCGGGAGGGTCATCTCCAACTACCGCGGCCGTCCGTTCTCCCAAGGAGAGAGAACGGTTCGCTCGGGGTTGGAACCAACTCGTGGGTCCTCCGGGAAAGAGCGCGAACCCTGCACGTCAGAGTTGTTGCTCGACCCAGCCGAGTCCTTCACCATATTGGGCGATGGCGCCGAGCGAAACCGGAGCACACGATCGTAAGCGAGAAAGTCACGACGGTCGATCGAGGGGAATAACTAGGGCAATCGATCGACCGTGCGCACACAAAGTAAAATGAACAACGTACACAATGGAAAATAAGGAAAACAAGTCCGTACAGGGACACAAGCGCAGCAGAAAAGGCGAAACTGCGCGTGAGAAGCGACCGTGACGTGGCGCAAAGTGCTGAGTAACGCCACGTGTAAATACCAGGACAACGGTCGATCGCGATCGTTGAGGACACGAAGGCGAGCGAGAATTTCTGGCAAATGAGGGAAGGGGGCAAAGGAATTAAATTGTGGACGAAAACAACCCCCTGTAAAATACTGGGGTATAAGTTGGTGACAAGAGGGGGAGACCGGCGCAAAACAAAATGGCGACGAGACAGGGAGATGGCGACGAGACTGGCTCACGATCGTCGCACAGGAGGTTGTGGAATAAATGACGGCGAGGGAGAAATCGGAATTTAGTGGCGACTGGGCCGAAGGCGATTGAAAAGGGAGGCCGATGGATAAGAGAGGCACCGAACCAGCGATGAACGCGGCGATGGAAAATGCCAATCAAGCTGAACCGGTGACGCGGAAAGCAGAACCGGGAACACAATCGCGAGAGAAAATTCCGAAAATAAGGTTAGAATGCTAGCCCAGCGATAACCTCACACGTCAAGATACTCTGAGGGATAAGCACAAGCCACAAATAAATGAGTTCAGAATGCGAACACAGCAATCTTTACACAAAGGCAAAGTATAGGCGAGACAGAGCACAAGACTTATCTTGCTTGGGTGACAGGCCGAAGAAGAATGACGTACAGTACACGAACTTCGGCATCTTCCGTAGGTGGAAGTAGGGTGGGCGTCACGTGACTATCTTATTTACTGCATTGGCCACAAAACTTCGGCCTGACGGAGCTGACTGACAGCCGTTTAATGCTATGGTCTAGCCTACATTCAACCATGATCCTACAGCCTACATTCAACCCATGATCCTACATTCAACCCATGATCCTACATTCAACCCATGATCCTAAAGCCTACATTCTACCCATGATCCTACAGCCTACATTCAACCCATGATCCTACATTCAACCCATGATCCTACAGCCTACATTCAACCCATGATCCTACAGCCTACATTCAACCCATGATCCTACAGCCTACTATCAACCCATGATCCTACATTCAACCCATGATCCTACAGCCTAAATTCAACCCATCATCCTACAGCCTAAATTCAACCCATCATCCTACAGCCTAAATTCAACCCATCATCCTACAGCCTATATGCAGGCCACACTCACTTCTTTGTGTATGGCGTCTGGGTGCCGCTGGTGACATATTTCTCCCTGCTGACTCGGATGTTCTTCCCCTTCACCCCTTCCTCATCTTCTCCTCCTTCCCTCAGTTCCTTTTCCTCACACGACGTGGTGCTGGCTTGGGACATGCCCACCTCAGTCTCTGACGCATTTGATGCGGTGCTTGCATGGTCATTGTTCACCTCCTGGACGTCCAGACTGACCAACAGTGAACCCTGTCCTGACGAAGTGCTGGTCTGTGTGGAGATCTTCTTTGTGGATTGCTGATCAGTTGGGGCTGAGTTGTTGGAGGAGCTGTCCTTTTTCCTGGGACTACCCTGGACGAAAAAAAAAAAAAAGGACACGTTCAGAATATGAATGTTAACAATTCCTGTGAAGTTTTCCACCAGAAGTAAGCAAATCTGACCAGGTCTTTTGAGGATAAAATGAGTACCATGTTTTCTTATGTTGAAAAGATTCTGAACTTTCCTCTCTTGTGCAGGGTTTAGGGAAGAAACTCAACCCCTTTTTGAATCATTTCACCTTTTTTTTCAGTTAGTTTTTTCCTGTAACTTGTATCTCTCTTGCATCCATCTGTCTACAACATCAAAACATGATATTTAATTAAGGAAACGACAAAAAGGACCCCCCCCACTCCCACACCCCTTTTCTTTTTCTTTTAACTTTTGAATTTCTGGCATGACAATTGACATGGAGCGTGGGGTATGTCATGAAGAAAGATGAAAGCATTTCATAACCCTTTGCATACAAAGTATTGAAAACGACAGATACTTACATCACTTTTGGTGCAGACTTCAGTCTCTGAGGCCGACTGAGGAGGATTACTGATACGGACAGTCACAGTTTTCTGCTGCTGCTGAGGAAGCGACTCTGACGACCCTTCTTTCAGGGACACTGACCGGGACGACACCAGTTTCTGCACCGCCGGCGCCAGCTGCTGAATCTGCTGGGAGGAGATGACCTTGACCAGCTTCCCAGCATTCTCTTTCCTCTCCGCCAACACC
>JADBJO010009249.1:23144-40644 GCA_016801955.1 Conus betulinus
ATGTTACCAGACAGGGGTGTGTCTTTGTTTTGTGTAAGACTCTGTGTGTGTGTGTGTGTGTGTGTGTGTGTGTATGAGGGAAATCATTTTCCCTCTGACACCACAGTGTTTCATTCAATGTTCATTACACACAGTCCAAATGCAGCAAAAACAATCTGCATACACAGCTACAGAAACAAGACAATAGTTTTCCAATGTCTATCATAAACTACACTATGCAAAAAAAAAAGAAACGCTTATTTTTATTTCAGTCATTTCATGCGTCATTTAGCATTCAAAATATTACAACCACAGAAGAAATAAGACATCAATCTACTGTTATGTCTATTCATTATGTCTGACCATTCACACTGGACACAGTTCCTTGCTATACGGGGCATGTTTCTGTCAAAATTTTCCTTTAAAATTTTCAGCGAAAAAAAATATGCGTTTCTTTTTGTGCACAGTATATGTAATTCTGTATTAGCAGACCATAATCATATAGACATCTATGACCACGAAGAACATTAACACGAAAAGTTAATGGAAATTGGAACTGGCAAAGAGAAAACACACTGCCCTGTAACTACTTAACAGCTTTTGAGATTTTTTTTTTTTTTTTTTTTTTTTTTTTTTTGAGATTCCCAATGAGTGGAAGTGTAAACATTCTGGTTAAAAAATGTTATGTTCATATGAGTTGTTCATTTGCACTTCATAGACGACATCATTCAGTCAGGATGCCAATAAAGTCATCATGTGTGAGCATACATGTCTCTGAGGGTTTTTTTCCCCTTAAAACTTGCTTAAAAAATAAAAGTTGTAACCATGTTAATCCATGTTTCTTATGTTTGTTATGTTAAGTAATTACAATAATAATCATCAAATGAGCTGCCAAAATGTTTTGCTCCTAAATGAAAACGTACGGCGTCAGTGGTAACTATGACCCCAGTTTGTTTTATTTATTTACACTCTTTGTATCATTATCAATTTTCTTCAGCTTTAATCAATCTAACTTATGTGACTAGTCCCATTTCGGAACGTGTAACAAAATGGTACTCAGTTGTTCTTATTTTTTTTTGCAATGTACATGTTTCTGTTGTGAGAAACAACATATGACACTGGTCGATGATGCAAAAGTTGTAATCTGAAAGGTAGGAAACGGCTGCAATGAGTTTAGGCAGGAGGAAAACACAGATATAGTCAAAACACACACATACACACACAGAGATTTTACACACATGGAGACAAGAAGTGAAAGTGCCAAAAGTGTGCATGCAAGTCCCTACCCTGTCGCCCACTCTCTCCCTCTTAAAATTTCTATGAAGAACAACAACAACAACAACAAAAGGTGTGGGAGTGATTTATTCATTAAAAAATCTAATAGTGGGAAAATTAACCAAGAAAGACCCTAAAGTGTCACAGAAAATGTGGTATAGTTTCATAGGAACTGAACTGACAGCTGAACTAGTTATGGTCAGTAAGACTGTAGTTTTTGTTTTTTACTTCCCCGAAGTAATATAGCAAATTGAATTCAAATGTAGAAACTACAGACAAATTTTAGCAGAAGGCAAATCTGCCTTCTTTCCCATGTTCCATTTCTAAATCGAAACAAAGGTAAGGCAAAACATGCATCATGTGTAATCTGGATGGTAGGTAGGAAGGAGCCCACAAAGAACAAAAATAACTTGGAGCAACCTGCACAAGAGCATGTATGCACATGCATCAACACACTCCATCCACATACACATGTCTGCTTACCCACATCTGACAAACCCAACTGCATGCAATAATGCTCATATACTGATACATATACTCAGATACAGGCTGAATACTTGGAACACTAAATATTCTAATGGTATTATTTGTGTCTGCTGAGAGAACATTTCTGTGCATCATCTTTTGTTTGAATGCTCAGTATTGACCTCACTCTATCAGGAGAAAGGTACTGAGATAAATAACTTTGATAATGTCAATACTGTCTTATGTGGTTCAATTGTTGCTGAAATTGCCATGGTTATTTCCCAGTCACAGGTTGCAAATTTTTTTATAAATATCAACAGTTTTTGTGTGCCACTAGGGTATTTCACTTATGTAAATATGCATATATCAGATGTGGGTTTAAAAATACTAACGTGGATGATAGTTAAGTGTGGAGGTGGTTTTTTTTTTTTTTTTTCTTAAATAAATGTCTAATATCATCTGGCGATGAAAGGACATTAGATAAACCACTGAACTGAACTGCGCTGATACTCAAGATATCCTTGAGTTTAACTTTCACGTACCTTCAGTTTTGTATCTGACGTAGGTGGTTTTGTTCTCCATCATAGCATCCACCGCCACCTTCTCGTGATAGAGGGCCGTGATAATGGCGATTGTGGGCTGCTGATTGGCAGCAATGGTTGGCATCTGCTTCACCATCTGAACCTCTGAAATCCACGATAAAAAAGTGTTGAAGAAATAAGGGTGAGGAGGACAGGAGAGAAAATCAGATCAGATGAGAAAAGGTGCAGAAGAAGGAGAAAGGACGAGAAAGGAGGAACAACGAAAGAGACAGACAGACAGGGAATGCGGGAAAAATTGGCTGACGGTTAAAAGTACCAAAGTCCACAAAAAACCTATCTATAAGACAATAATGCTACACACACACACACACACACACACACATGCACACACACACACACAAGAGTGCGCGCACAAAACACACATACACTAACTAGAACAGCTATCTCTATAAAAAACTGCTTGGCCAGAAGCTGTCAATGTAATTTACTACTTCACCCTCTATCCGGCATCTGACGCTCAAATGCAGAGAAACTCTTACACACAATGCAGTTTACCTGTTTCACCGGTCTTTTCGTCCAGCACCTGACGTACAAATCCACCCTGTTCCATTTCACGGACCAGTTCCCGATGCTGCAGCTCATCAAGTTGCTGCTTGACCACTCCCTCATCGGAAGCCGTTATCCTATGCAGTTAAAGAAACACACAAAAAAGAACGTTCACTATACTATACTACCACTGGAAAGTTTTTAGTGTGTAAAAAGCTCTGTAACTTATTCATTCTCCAGCTAGGAAAAACATCTGCGTGCACTCACTCACTCACTCACACACAAAACAGCATCACACACACACACACACAAACAAACAACAACACACACACAATACTATACCTATACACACACGCGCGCGCGCACACACACACACACACACACATACACATTCTAACCCTTATTGTGCTATCATGACTTAAGTTTCGTCTCTCATGCAGAAAGTTCCACATCTTATTCATCCCCTAGCTGGCAATTACAAGCTGTTTCTTCTTTCTTCTTTTTCATTTTCCTGACCCAAATACTGCTTATATTATATCATCTTTAGATTTCTTGCACAGAAAGTTCCATATTATATTCATCCTCTAAAAAGCAATTCCCTCCACTCATCTTCTGAGTCCCTTCAGTGGCATGACCAAAGCACACTTATTCTGGCTCTCTGGCACACAGCAACACCCTAGTTTAACCTTTCATAGCCCCAGCACTGGAGTCCACCAGCAATCAATAGCATGTCATCACAAGGCAACCCATGAAACAGAATACACAGCAATTTTGAGAGGTAGAACTAACTGCTGGTATGAGCGAAATCAAACAAATGAAAAAAAAGCATCCAGCTATCAGTGAGGAGGATCCCCACTTCATTTACAACTCAACCACTATTTTCCATATTACAGATGCACAATATCATCCAAATATGAACACAACATTAATAAGTTTGTAACCAGTCAGCATTCTGTGTTCGACCCTTTCAGACTGGGCAAGAACATTAACAATGGCACAGAATACCAACAACCATATTAAAAAGAACATGAAGTCTGAAGTAAGAAAATAAATACCCACAACTATCAGATCAATCCAAAACATGCGGAAGAAGGCCAATTCTACCAGATTCAAAGCAAGTGAGCTTCAACAGAAGCAGAACCCTCTGAAGGTCTGTGAGGATCTGGTGGGCATGCACCCACTCTACTGGAAATTTCTAAAACTTCCTTTCTGAATTGTCCAGGTCTGATGTGGTCTGAGCCAAACGTTTTGTATCATCCACTTTATGATCCAACCACAACCAGCTTTTGTCTGCAGCGTCTCGCCAAACTATGATGTCACAGCATGACATTATTCTGTCTTTTACGAAGAGAACATGGTGATATCCACTCTCGCAATGAAGTTTACATGAAATTTTGCCACGACAGTGTCATCCGGCAGTATACCGAAATCACGACCAGCCTTCTGTGGATACTACTGCCACTTTCTTCCTTTCCCCTGATTTTTTTTTTTTTTTCCAGCTGAAATTTTCTTCTTTTTGCAAATTTTCATGTTCACATTGAATGAACTCTGCAAATTCCCAGAGATCTGCGAGCTTTGATTCAAAACATACCAAAACAGCGTCACCCACAGACACCAACCTTATCAGATCTTCCACGGCCAAAACATTGGGATAGGCAGACTCCAACACAGTTAGGAGTTTTTCTCGTACGATTTCTTCCACTGGCCTTGTGTCTTCTTTCTTGAAACCTGCAGCAGAAATTGTATATGCTCTAAACTCTGAAACCAACTGGTACACATCTCAAGAAAAAAAAAAAAAATATTAGCAGAGAGATATGATCATTTTGTATCATCAATTTCATACCTATGCTTCATTTTTGAACTGTTCTGCCCAAAGCTATAATGCCAGAATGATACAGAATACCTTAGCTGGGGAAAAATGAGCGCATTCAGTTATCCATTCCTGAAACCATCACAATTCAGAGCTGAACCTTTGTACTTCTTCATGTCCAAGACCATTACATCTTACAGCCGAACCTTTTTATTTCTCCAATTCTGTCACCATCACAGTTAACAGCTGAAATTATTTGTTTCTCCACATCTGAAACCAAGACAGTTTTGAGCTAAATCTTTTCATTTCTCCCATTTTGAAAATGAGCCAGTTTAGAGATGAACCTCTCCATTTCTGACATAATCACCAGTCAGAGCTGAAAACTCTTTTGTTTTTCCATTTCTGGTGTGTGTGTGAAAGGCAGGTTGGGGGTGGGGGTGGGGGGGTGGAGGGAGAGAGAATGTGTGTGTGTGTGTGTGTGTGTGTGTGTGTGTATGCCTGAGCACGTGTGCACGCATAGATGTGTGTGCATGTGTGTGCTGGTATGTCTACTTTTCTGTACTAGGTTCCCCCCTCCCCCTCCCATTTAAAATAAAACAATTGATGGCACCATCTTTTTTCTCTCTCTTTACACATTACTTGTTCTATGAAGATGGGCATAAAAAGAATCACTTTCCTTCTTAATGCTCCATTTTTTGTTGCATTTTATGATTTGTTAAAATTTTGTGTAAAAAAAAATCCTTTTCTTAATTTTCTCAAACTGGCTAGAGTCAGGAAAACATTGTTACATTCCATTAGTGGTTATACAGGTATAACAACTGGTTCAGACAACTTCTTTCCTGGAATACGACATTGCAGGTACCACTGAATTCTAGATGTACACTGTATTTGTCCTCTTGGTGTTTTGGGTTGTTGATTCTTTCTCTGTTTCTTTTTTTTTGTGTGTCAACCATTTTTCACTAATTGTGTGGTATGTCCTTTTGTGCAGGCATAAATTAAAAATGGAGAATCTGATCATATCTTCATTACCCTGTCAGGGTGGATAATGTAAGAAAATAAAGAGATGTATTCCAGTATATGACAAAAAAAAAAGAGAAAAAGTCTGAACGGAGGAACAAACCCTATTGTATATCACATAAAACTGATTCATGGGGAAACTCAGTATTTTTCAGAAATACTTTCAAATTCAAAATAACATACTAAAAACAAATTAAAAATAACTTATCTGATTTTGGTTGTGTACCACCCTACTAAAGACTGATCACATTTTTACCCTGAGCCCTGTTTGAAACTGTAAAACAATACAAAAACAACCCCACGTAATTACAGTAGAGAATCTTGTACCAGACTCCTCATAAATGAATACTACAATTACACATAAACAATCGTAGCTCTTGGAAAGCAACTGAAATAATCATGGTTGATTGACATAATTATGGTAGCACTGGGGCTAAGCACCATGTGGCGAGTAACCAGCCAAGAATACTGGTGCTACATATGGTGTAAACTAACACCTTTGCGACAGAGTAGACCGCTTTTTCTCTTAAATAATCATCATCTTCATGCACATTCCCAGGACACTTGATTTTCTGCCAGGTTATAGAAAGGTCTGATCACTCCACTGTTAGTTTTCACTTGCCCTTTGATAGACAAACAGAAAGACGGATACTTTTCTGAACGTTCAAATCTTCATTTTTGATATCAGAAACAAATTCTAATGATACGAAGGAATGTACTGCAAACACCATGACAAATAAGCATCACATAAAATAACACCGAGTTGAAAATAACACACACAACAAAATACTTTCGAAAAAAAAAAAATGCAAAAGAAAGAAACAATGACTGAGTTAAAAAAAAAAAAAAAAAAAAGGGAAAGAAAAAGGTGGACTGACTCGAAGAAAGTAAAGAACAAGCTAACTTCTAACGCAAACCTCTATAAAACCAAACGAAAAACATCCTATTATCAAGAAAAGGACTTAATTAGCTGAGGCCACTACAAAAACCTGATTAAAAAAAAGCAAACAAATAAGAAACCTAACTGGAACAAGAAAGTGGCTTAGAAAGATTCATTTTCACCAAATACAAAAAGTATGAAGCCTAACAGCACATGTTTTTTTTTTTTTTTTGTTTGTAACATTTTTAAGTTTTTTTTTTCTTTGTTTCTTTCTTTTGCATTTTTTTGAGGTAGGTTGATCCTTTAGTTTTAAGAGCTCTGAATACATCGTTTCAAGATGGGTGAACTATACAACACAAAGGAAAAGTCTGATTATCTGCATACCCACAGGACACAAGCCAAGTAATAATTATTAAGAACTGAAAGCCAGTTTCTCTTCTGAACACTAAAAAAGGATTGTCTTTGACTGTGGGCAAATTCAAAACTAAACGGTCAAAATGAGATCAAACGTGGTTAACGTCAAACAGATGTGAGATGTCAAAAGATCTGACCAGCTCTCTCATCATGAGTTATTATGCTTACACACACACACACACACACACACACACACACAAGGCCAAAAAAATATGCTGCAGAAACTCAGCACACACTTGCTCACCAACTCTCACTCTCACACACACACACACACACACACACACACACACACACACACACACACACACACACACACACACACACACACACACACACACACACACACACACACTCACACACACACACACACACACACACACACACCCCACACACACACCAGTCTCTCAGGCTAATGAAGTTGGACTTTGAATCTGGAGTGAATACAACATTTTCGTCCCTCCCCTGACACATGTGTGCTCCCACAAAACACAAACATGCGTACACAGATCAGACAAACTGCACTGAGGTCATCACTGCTAACTATGCATATTTCAACAACAGCAGTTTCCCCAAAGTTGGAGTATGGCTGGCTTAATGGCAGATGAAAAATGGTCATACACACAAAACTCCACTCCCTTTGTTGGGCAGATCAGATTAATCATTGCCTGCCTATACAGGGAGTGTCCGCAGGAGTATCAGCCTGCATACCTGGGAAAAGGGGAAAAAAAAAAAAACAAACAACAGCAGTAGGTTATAGAACAGCAGCCACCAACAGCAGACAGAAAAGTCTCTTCGTTGCAACAAGAGTGCTCACAAAACACACAATTCAACATCAGAACCCAAAAAGTTGCCAAATTCACAACACTTCAACACGACAGAAGTGGCTGTGAAGAAGAGGAAGAGGGGTGGACAAGGTGGTGGGGCAGAATCTGACAGAAAGATATGTGGGAAACAGACATCACATACAGACATGCATGCACTTTGAAAACGTTATTCCGATAACCATCCGTTCCCTCTGATCTAAATCCAACAAGTATGTCTCACCTTTCTGGCATCGCTTTACATATTCATACAGTGTGAAGAAATCCAACAACCCCCAGAACAGAAATGTTGAAAGAAAAAGGGTGCGGAGAAACAGAGAAAGAAGAAATAAGCCGGAGAGAGTGGGCCAATGAGCCTGCTAGCGCATGTGCATGGCCAAGACCGACGGAAAGAGTCATAACAACATACATATAAAATGAAACAATTTTGGCGTGACACAAAACAATGATCTCTGCACTTAACACTATGACAATGTCAATTTGAAAACAAGAAAACAAACATCTACATACATACTATACATTATCTACCAACTTTACTTTTTTTCTTGCGACAGTCACTTTGATAAAACAAGTTATCACACAAGCAGGGGAAACACACATGCACACACATTCACAATCATTTACCACAGCATAGTTGTATTCACTTTCACTTTATTCTTTCAATATTGAAATGGAAAAAAAAAATTAAAGCTTCTAAGTATTAACCTCTCAATTAGTCTATTGCACCACATACTATCTGCCTGCCATAACTACTGATCAGTCTAATCCCACCTGTTAGTGGTAACCTTACGATTCGTTCTCTTAGGCCTAAGGTGTAATGGAGAAACTTTTGTGGATGGCTGTTCATAGAGTTTCCACCACCTGCAATGCTCTTTGATTCAGCTCTTGATAAAAAAAACAAAAGCAAAAAAAAAAGCATATCTATGTATGTGTGTGTGTGTGTGTGTGTGTGTGTGTGTGTGTGTGTGTGTGTGTGTGTGTGCACGCGACGCGAGGGGACAGTTTGTGTGGGTGTGTGCGTTTGGTATGTATGTGAGTGTGGCATGCGTGCATGCACGAGTGTGATTTTCGTGTTAAAAAAAAATTTGTTGGCTTTAAATTTAGCTGTTTGATTCTCCAGGAGTCCTAAAGAAACCTTTTACAGGTGAAAGCTTGGTTAATACATTCAAACTCTATGGGCGGTTTGATGGCTTATTGTTCATCATATATGTATGTATCAGCTACAGTCCAGTTTGCCTACAAGCAACTACCACAGATTGACTGTCCATTCACTGAATCACTGTAACTGTGGACCCTTCAGGAGCCCAGGCACTACTGAACATAGTGATGACCAAGAAAGCTGCACAGACTGTACTGGTGCACCCGCACTTGCTTCAAACTTCAGTGCCAGTGTGTGCGACAACCAACAAGAGTCAATTTCAAAGTGACAAGATGGTTTCCAGGATTATGGAACCCAGGTGAACCACCATAATGGCTACTTGAAAACGTTAAAAACATAAACGCATTAAAAGCAACGTACATTGATACCAATTTTTTTTTTTAAATACAGAAGCTGTTTTCATCAAGATAATTGTTCTGGGGGTGATTTTGTTAAAAAAAAAAAAAGTTTAAGGGTTAATTCAATAAATAGCATGACACACCTCTTTTGTTTTTCACACAGGCAAACATTCTATCACCAACAACGCAAGTTTTCCCTTGACTGCTGAACAACATTATAAGCCAGACAGTGTGTAGACACTTGAAGGACGGTGAATATGCTTTGCGAAAATATCTCCAACAGAATGTCATACTCGGTAAGAAAAACGAGTTATTTTCATGTGTTCAAAACTTCTCCAAGTGTTTCCACTACAGTCTAGGATGTATGTTCCACGAAGTCTGCATCCTGACACTCTGAGACTCCTGCTGGTGCTTTGCTCATTTCATTTATCAAAA
Source organism: Conus betulinus (assembly GCA_016801955.1). NCBI lineage: Eukaryota > Metazoa > Mollusca > Gastropoda > Neogastropoda > Conidae > Conus > Conus betulinus. The sequence continues at coordinate 32,826 of JADBJO010009249.1, forward strand.
ATGTTGGTAAGATTTGAATAATTTTACAGTGTTATGATCTCAGCCAAGATTTTTTTTTTTTTTTTTACATACTTGAGCCAACATGAAACGATCCTTTACACTGACATTGAGCTTTGTGTCTCCAGAAGCAAAAAGCACAGATAGTATGATTTATGGCCGATCAAAATGTTTCTTATCTTTTAAATTCTTAGTGGGCTCAAATGACCTACGCCTGTATTGATTTCACTTGAGATCAATGCTTCCTGATTGCTGTTTTCCAGCTTTATTTTCTGCTTTGTAGATATTGCAATAGCAACTCCTCCATTATTATCAAAACTGGAGACATCTCTACTAACTTTTCTGTATAGTTTGTAAGTCATCCATTGTCAGTATGTAGGTCTTGGATGCATAAAATATCTGTTTGTATTGTCAGTGGAAACAGGAAATTCACAGTGGCTGAATATGCTTTTGCTGCATTTAGACATTGCATGGCATGAACAGATGCTGTGGAATAGGCTAGGTGAGACAGTGGTTCACAATAATTTGACCTGTCTGCACCATCCTATCCCTACAATGCTACAATCTGCTTGTCAACAGCTGTCAAAAAACCACACAAACCTCAGGCAAAACATGACTATAGGAAAGAAGACCTTTCCCCCCTCACTGCTCTCTGAATTTGTAATAACACATTTTATGTCCACTTCTCACTGCTCTCTATAACTGTAAGAGATACATAGTCTGTATGTTTGCAACCAGTTCTGAAGAAAATGCCCCCCCCCCCCCCCCCCAGCTTTAAAGTGACACCATTATAATTATCATCATGATGCACAAAAAAAAACAAACCTTCCCCTCGTAAATCCTTTTCTTCCTTCTTCCTCTTCTAATCTTTTTCATCAGCTTGACCACTTTATTTGCAGTCTCTTTTACACACACACACACACACACACACACACACACACACACACACAAAAATGCACAACCAAAAACGCACACCCACACACACACACACACACACACACTTACACTACACACAGACACTACACATGTTCACACATCCGCTCAAACACATACATGACCTCAACTCAAGTGTGAGCACACAACCACACACAAATACATACACACAAACAGAACGTGGACTTACATTGAAAAAAGACAACAACAACAACAACAATCAGATTAGTAAGCAAAAAACACCAAAGTCAGTTCACTCTAAAACATATTAGGGATCTTCCCATGCAAACCAAAAGGCTGAAACTTCCCAGGGGAGAGACACATAAATCACTCACCAACCCCATTAACCTGTTCTATATCTGTCCAGGGGGTAAGTAAAAGCAAGAAACATGTTTTAGTGAAAGTGGATAGTAATCAGCTAGCATATATCATAAGGAGCAGTGATATCTAAAAATGTTGTTACATTCTGTAAACACTGATAAAGAATGAGAAAAAAAATGAAGGAGACAAAGCAAGAAAGAAAATGACCGAAAGAAAGAAGAAATAACAATTGAAGCTGTCAAAACACTTAAAAATTCATACACACAAGAAAGTTCAGACAACGGAGAGAGAGAGAGAGAGAGAGAGAGAGAGAGAGAGAGAGAGAGAGAGAGAGAGAACACACTGCAGAATTAGTGCACATATGATAGAATTACAGAGTGTACATATGACATAATTATACAGAGTGTATAAGGCAGGATTAGGCAGTTTACATTAGGCAGAACAGAATAGAATGAAAAAGTCGCAAAACCAGAGAACATGAAATCTTCTTTTCCCCACTCCATTCTTTCCATGCTTAGTCATTTGTGTTGTTGTGTTGCGTTGTGTTCTACTGTTTATCTGCGTGAGTCGACAAGAACTGTCAAACCACACACAACCACAGATAATCCACAACGATTCCAGCAACATACACTAAGTATTCAATTCACAATATCACTTCTGTTGTTTCTTTTTCCAACACACTGAAGAATCATAACACCGAGCTGGCAAATTCACCAGATTTATGAATTTCACACATAACTTCACCTAGTCCGATGGAAGCAAAAGTCCCTGTTTTTTTTTTTTTTTTTTTTTTTTTTTTTTTTTACAATTAACAGTGTAATTCTCCATGCTTCAGCAAGATTTCCTTCCGCTGAATCTGTTTCTGGAACAGATGCTGGCACCTACCAAACGTGTCTGTCGAAATCCCTGACAGAAAAGCAGCAGGACAGAAAAGGATACAAAGTCTTAGAGTTGTCAGTATGTGACGTGGCCTCTGTGAATGAGAGCCACGAGAATCAGATAATGCTTTCATGTCACTCACTTGCCTTGCAAAAGAGCTGTCACAGATTCTTTCGTATACTAATGTTGAATTTTAGTGTGACCATCACCCCCCTTTAGTAATACTAAACAAAGTGATAACGATAATAAAGTGAATGACATACAAAAGATAACAATGATACAAACAGAATAGTTTGGGAAAAGCTTGAAAGACAGACCTGATTTCCTCAGACCAATACAACTTTAAAACTATGCAAGTAACAGTTACCAAATTTGACATGACTAAAAACTCTGTTTTTGACATGCTAAACTTTTGAAGTCTTTAGACAGAAACTGAGCCTGCCTTTTACATTCATAGAGAAATTTACGTAAAAACTGAAATGTTTTGATCTGTCAAAGTATTATAAGCTCAAAGACAGATTTTGTTATATGGAATTTCAAAATGTTGCCAGTCAATTAGTCTTGTTTTTCGCCGTGTAGAAATTTTAATATCTTATTAGCAGAACATTTTTCCTGATATCTAAATTAAAATGAAGTACCCACTCTGTGCATATAAAATAAAACAATCTTTGTTTTTGTCAAAACATCAGAAGTCTGAAAGCACATCATAGTGGATGAAATTGTAGTGTCCTGCGACACAAAACACTGGGTAAGAACAACATGAATATGTCTGCGTCTTGATAAACAGCTTCTGACATATATGAATGTCGAAATGAAGTATCCCTTCTGTTCAAGTAGATCAGCCCAAACAGGCCAGGCAGGAGAGAATGCTTAGTAAACTTGGAAGGGTTTAGAGGATTAAGTTGGAAAAAAAAAAAACTTTTTTTAAAAAATCATGCATCAGCAAAGGACCATTTGTCATTTGTCAGTCATGAAAATAGTGTCAATCAGGAAAGTGTTCAAGCAATCTCTCCATCAAATCGATTCAATTAATATTTTTTATAGTCCTAGCCGACCCACAGAGGAGCATATCACGGCTATGCCTTGCCTAAGTTCATTCTCAAGTTAGATTCAAAGCAAAATATGCACACAACTCATCAAAACAGATTTTCTTTAAACATACTACACTTGCTTTCAGATCTTTCTTGTGAGAGGTCTTGGATCACAAAAAAAAAAATGATCTCGTTCGGAAATTACAAAATCACTTCAGATGGGACACTGCTGAACCAAGGTTTTCATGGAGACTGCTGTATAGTATTTAAGTCTGACACCATGCAAGTTCCAACACTTTCTTAGAACTTGCTTTACAATGAATGCTATATTACTTAAAATGCTTATCGGAACTTCTTGACCTTCAAACGATATGAGAGGATGGAAAAGGAGTGGCCTGTACGCAGTGAGCACAAACTGTTTCTTCTTTACCACTGGCATACGGGAAAAAAAAAAAAAAACAAACCCAACGCAAAAATGTTTGGGCAAATCTGAAAGAGTTTGCCGTCACCTGAGCAGCCAAGTTGTTTGAAATGAGAACCTAGTTTCCAAAGCACAAAATTAGGTGTATGAGCGATAACCGATAAATAAAGTTATTACTATCACAAAGTTTTTACTATCACCTGTACTAACCTTGTTTTCCTTTTCTTTCATGACTGTTACTCGAAAGAATTTCCCACTAGCATCCTGTTGCAGCAGATGTATGAGCAATACCAATTAACAAAGTTATTACCATCACAAAGTTCTTACTGTACTACCTTGTTTTCCATTTATTTTACGACTAGTACTTGAAAGAATTGATCACCAGCAACCTGTCGCAGAGAGACAAAAGGAATTTACCTGGCGTTCTGGGAGCCTCGTCCTTCTCCAGCTGCTGAATCTCCAGGTCGATTTCCGGGCCAGGCAGTAGCGGTCCCCCTGCATCTGCTTCATGCACTTGGTGATGAACCCCACATAATCTGCAACACAGTCACACACACGCCGACACAATAAAATGCACCATACAGTACACAATCTGCCAATAAAAGCAGATTATTTAAATGACTGAAAGCTCCCTAACTGCATCAGCCATCAAACTCAGCCCAGAAAGAGGTGGCATTGTGGTCATTGCTTGCAAACAGTTTGATATCATACAGAATTATGACGACCAAGAGAAAATGTATGCCAAGTTACAAAATCATACTGGCTTATGAGATTAACACCTTAACCCTTTGTAACTTATTTTAACCTCTTCTGTTTGACACACTGTCTCTCTCTTATCTGTACTGCTTTATGTTTCCAGTTTGACTTATTCAATATCCTATTCAATGCTTCATAAACCAATATATCAAAACTATTCTTGACTTTCTTGTTGTCCAGGTTTGCTGTCTTTTCCCATTATCTACAGTCAGGAGTAAATGCTTTAGAATCATACAAGCTGGCTGCAATATACTCTTCATTGTGCTGCAGCATAATAGGCTGATGCAGATATTTCATTGAAGTGAATGGTGTTAGGCCCCAAATGACAAGTTGCGACAACACTTGAAACGAACAAGTCCACGCATTTATATCAAACTAAAGCCATTTTTCCAAAAAATGTTTTACTAAAATTTATTTTTATCTTACACGCATCATTTCTAATGACCTTTTTTTTTTTCTTGTTGTTTTAAAGACAGCTCCATCTGTCCAGTAAAAGATCAGGTACTCCCAAGACCTAACAGGACTAAATTTGCTGCGTTGTCAAGGTGCGCTGTGTACATATAAGCAAATAATGCAGTCACAAACACATCAGATCAGACACTGCTGGATCTTTTTGCTGATGCACAAAATGATAATCATAGAGGCCGTTTCCAGCAGAGCCATCATTTGACATGGGAATTAAACGCAGCTTATCCATATAATCGATGTTGTCTATGAAGACTTGGTTCCCTGTCAATTCTTGCAATCCAACTTTCATGAACAACTTCATATTCCAAACTTTTCAGCCCTTCAAAAGTCAGCAGGGCAGGTCATGATAGGCTGTCATCTGACAAAGACAATGAATATCACTTTGGTCTCTGGCTTAGAGAATCAACATGGACGTCTGCTTTCTGCTGTTCATCCAACATACTCTTTCTATACATTTCCATAAAAAAAAGGGGGAGAAAAAGGGCACATACCTCTAGGAAAGTTTTCTGGGCGCACCAGTTCTTTGAAGAATTCGTAGGCAGTCGTGACTTGGTTGTAGTAGTCGGTGCCATCCTGGTACCAGAACTTCAGCTTCCGACTTTCCTGAAGGCAATGAGGCACAACATGGGCATGTACCACCACACTGGTTCACACAAAAACAAAACAAAAACAAACTTTCCAATATAGGTATTCAAAACCTTTCACCACTGTAGGTGACAATTACTGGTAGTTACACTGCACCTAACTGTCACTGCCGATCAGCACTGTCACAAAAGATAACTGTTAATGCCCTGTGACGATGCAGACATCAGAGTCAAACAATTTTTCTTAATCTTCATTGTTAGAGAATGAAAAGCTCCGTATTTCCGACAACAGAACAGAGATCATTTCTGCTAACACTGTGCGAGTCATTCAACGTCAGTTTAGCAGCCAGAACATGGGTTTTTGATGAAAGTTTTCTTGTGCAAACGTGAGTGATCCACGCACTTCATGCTCATCATTTCTTGAGATTTTTTTTCCCTTGCAAAATTAATGTCACATTTACTACTGATAGTGACCCACTTTAATGAGGAAAAACATTCATTTACCTGTAAAACATGCTGACAGCCTTGATATGGCCCTTTGTGATCACCTGGACAATCTTTACCATAACATTACCTGGATTACTGACTGTTGTGCTCTCAGAAAAATTAGTACAGGCTGCAATTTTTCTTTCCATGATTCTGCTTGTCAATAGATATTCTTTCTTAAAGTTCTTGCTGGTTTGTTGTTTATTTTTCATTGTTTTGTAGTGTACTTGTATACACACTGCAATTTTTCTTTCAGCAAAAGCACAAGTTCTATCAGTAATTACAAAAGTTTATGTATTTAGTATCAACAGATACAATTTTTCAAAACGGACAAAAATTCAACAGAAGAAGTAAAATGTGAAAACAAACATAACATTTTCCCCACAGCTTGACTTCTTGTCTTGTTTAAAAACAAACGACAAAAAAAACAAAAAAAAAACACCAAAAGGAAGAACATTGACGGAGAAGTTTCTGAAGCACTGTTTTTCAAAAGTTAGTTCCCATCAAGTTTCAGCATGCTATTGGATTGGCAGTTTCCAGCAGTGCATAGCAGCTGCTTGGTCTGTTTAGTGCACTTTGCTGCCTTAAGAATCAATGCTGAAAGGGTTAACGAGTCATATCAGTATAATCACACACACACACACATGCACATGCACTAACACATGAACATTGATACTCTTTAATTCACACACACACACACACACACACACACACACACACACACACTTTTCAAGCAAATGAAACATTCTGACACATAAACATGCATTCAACAATCAATTAATGCAAAGGAATACAGAAACCATTGTCCTTTCTTTCTTTCTTTCTTTCTATTTTTTTTTTCTTAGTAAATTCTCAATAAGTATCCGATTCTTGTATCTATCCCACTTCTGTATTCAGTTTCATATGATGCCTTAAAAACAAATTAGTGTTTTATTCAGCACTGGATCTTGTTGATCATTTATCTATCTATAAATATATTTCTTGTCTATGATATGGTTCTAAAACATATGACCAGGCTGGGGAGCCAGAAGCTGTAATGCCTTACAGACCCTGCCCAATTCAGACAAAAAAAAAAAAAAAAGAAAAAAAATAACAGTTCTGCTCACCAAAATAGCTCATCAGCCATGTGCAGAAATATTTGGTACATTAGGTAAATAGTTGAAAAAAAAAAGGTAACTGTTTAACACTGGCATGATTCATACTGGTAACAGTCGATGAAAGATGAAAAGAAAGAAACCCCTTTAATTTCTGAAAAACCATTGTAGACTACATAATGAGCATCAAATTTCTGATGGACAATCCTATAATTTCTGAAAACCGTTACTGACCACATAATGAGCTTCAATTTTCTGATGGACAACCCCTAAGTTTCTGAAAAACTGTTACTGACCACATAATGAGCATCAGTTTTCTGGTCGACAAGAAAACACTGAAAACCCCAGCTGCAGCTGTGGCTGGCCGAGATCCTCCACTCCACAAGAAAACACACACACACACACAGCTGCAGCTGCACACAGAGACACACACACACCATCTGACAGATACACACACACACACACACACACATGCACACAGAGACAAACACACATATACACATACACACACACATGCACACAGACACAGACACATGCACACAAACACATGTATATGCATGCACACGCATACACACATACATACATACACACACACACACACACATACATACACACACACACACACATGCACACACACACACACACACATGCACACAGACAGACACACACATGACAAAGCCCATACATGCTTTTTTTTTTAGTTTGTTTGCTTTGTTTTTTGTTATTGAAATCATCACATTATTCTTGACAAAATCAGTGGAGAAGAACAAAACATAACATAACAAAGAAAGAAGCCCCTCTGCCCCCCTCAAAAAACAAACACAAGAAAGAAGATACAAAAGGCCTATC